>JBBNBP010000328.1:0-113631 GCA_039737535.1 Lagodon rhomboides
AAGAGACTTAGGTGTGTTTTCAAGGTGTTTCCCCGGTGTCCCCCCTGTCAATCTAAACCCGCGGATAGTTTATAATCATATGGATGCCGTTATAATGTGTAGTGATTGAGATCCTGACCTACCAAACATCATGGGAAGTGACAAAGTTACGTTTTTCGCTCTAAATTACATAATTAAATAATCGGCATCAATAAACTGGACGCTGTCTGACTCGCGGGGAGGGAGGCTGTTTTCCGGGGGAAAGTTCACTGAAGTCTTGGTCTGGAGGGCAGACCGTCGCGGTGATTTATTTTCATCACAAACACTCGGTGAGTTTTTGCCGTTGACAGACGCTGTTTTTCTGGCATAAATGTGTCGGTCAGACAGACGGGAGGACAGAGGCTTCTCCGCGTACATCTGCGGTATTCTTTTCCTCATATAAGTTGCAGTTATGACAGTTACAGTTACTACGTTACTGTTGTTTGGTCATGTAACGTTGCTTTGTGGGACATTTCTCTGTATTAAGTTGAGTGAAGGACCTGTGTAGTTAACCGACCGTCCGATCGACACGCCCGCGATACGCGAAGCCGGCTTATCCGTTCACACTGTTTCGGTTCGCCAATAGGTACTGATACTACCTCCAGAGACGTATCAGCGCCGGAGCGAAATTTCACCCCTCGCCGCATCCAAGAGATTCACACTGGGTCGGATGCGGTGAATTGGCGCACTGAAGCCGCACCCAAACACCAGTGTGAATGGGGCTACAGTGGCCTCCCTTCTTGTTGCCATCCATGAGCCAGATGGTAACAAATGGGGGCTCGTTTTTGTGTGTAAGGGAGTGTAGCACACAGTTTTGGCTTTCTCTGGTATTTGTGGGAGTTGTTTGCCTGGCAGTTGTTTTCCTGGATTGGTATGGGCTGGTGAATGGTGTGGAACCCTTCTTCCTGGTAGGATTAAGCAATGTGGGGCACTCGCTGTCTCCGTTGACCACTTTTTTGTTTTAGTTTGTTGTTTTTGTGCAGTAAGTGGTTAGAGCATTTGCTCAGGGGCACTACATGCTTCCAAACACGCCATGCAGCAGCAACAGACAGGACTGACATTACAGGTGTAAGAGAATAAACTTGGTTCAGATTTAGACCTGTGAGCTAAATTCTGTTAATTTCTCTTGAAATTGTTTTTGTTAGTGGCCAAATTCTTTAAATTCTCTCTGTTCCAGTGTCGGTTTTGGAATAAATGTGTACAGTAGTCAATGGGGAGAGACGAATACATTTTAGAGCCCATTTGAATTGTGCCATGAATTACATGTTTGTAGACTCAAAAAGATAATTTTGCAAGTCAAGAAAGTTGCAGTTATAGACAATTAACAAGTGAAACCAAGTGCATAAAAGACCAGGGTCCAGTCTTTCATTGCAGGAAAATTGAGAGATGACCGGGCAGAGGTCCAGGGTGGTGGGTTCTTGACTGATGGTTGGGTCCAAAGTAGTGTGGCAGGTGGGTGAATACATTTTGTCTAGGTGAAAGAATCTGTGAAACTACTGCTGGCAAGTAAATTGTAGATCCAGTGTTTAGGCATTCTGTGAGGAGGGTTAGTTGAAATATTTCATCTTGTCTAGATACTTTTTGAGTAAATTCTTGTGAAACTATAGAAGCTGAGTGGTTATCAGTCAGTTTCGGCCATGTCAGCTGTGGTGAATAGGCTTGATTGCAGGATGGAGCTAAGCACATATGGGCTAGTCACTACAGCTTCAACTGTAGCTTCAGGACAGCCGAACAAAGACTGTCAAACAAAATACTTTTAGAGAGTCTCTCTGCGGGAGTCCATCGAGGGGGTCCAAGTAACTCACTGTCCACCACCGATTGCAGCCATGAGTCCTACCCAATCCCAGTCAGGACATCAAACCGGAGAAGATTTCACCGGAGACCCATTGCTCGAGGCTGTAACCCACCCATTCTGTTACTCAACATTCTCCACCGGTACTGAACTTGAAGTACTAGGGGGGCTATGGAACTGCCAGTCTGCAGTCAAGAAGGCGGACACCATTTCAGCCTTTGCCTCCCTGCAGACTCTCCACTTCCCGACTCTTACGGAGACCTGGATCACCCCAGAAAACACTGCCACTCCAGCTGCCCTCTCAACTGCCTACTCATTCTCGCATTCACCGAGACAAACAGTTCGAGGAGGAGGAACTGGACTCCTCATCTCACCCGCGTGGTCTTACCAGTTATTCCGAGATACGCGTTGCAACGTGGGTGTCGGAGGATGGGGAAAAGACAGGAACAGTCGGGTGTCGTCTGCATAACAGTGGTAAGAGAATCCATGTGATGTGATTGCAGAGCCTAGTGATCAAGTGTAAAGTGAAATCAGAGGTGGTCCTAGTACCGAGCCTTGAGTGACACCTGTTTCCAGAAAGCAGGGTTTGGACAAGAAGCCATTCCATATTGTCTGAACCAAATTTCAGACCATCAAATAGTTGTGAACTTTTACTCAAAAGCACAAATGTCAGCCTCTAGAGGAAAGGTCATGGGATCAAGAAAGTCACTGGGATAAATTGTCTGGGCTCCATGCATAATTGTACCAGAATTTCATGGAAATCTAGCCAGTAGTTGTTGAGATAATTGACATCCAGTGCTGCTAGGATGGCTAAAAACAATCACTGAGAGCTGGAAAGAAAACCAGAAGATACTAAATAAAGATGGTAAAACTGAGCCTGTAAAAGGTTGGAATTACTTTGTCTGGCATAAAACATCACAAGCAACCAAGTCAAACAACCTGAAAGAATAATGTTCACATATAACGCACATCTGGCTCTTTTTCTCACCAATCTTTCTACCTTTTATTTACACTCAGCTCACTCAACTTCACTGTGCTCATGGTGTGGAAATGCACCCTCATGTCACATGTTCATTCCGTTTCCTATTTTGAGAAGTGACGCCCTATTTTACACTCTAAATATCTAACTTCTCACAAACAGCACTTACATCCTGTTCCTCTTCGCGGCGTAGTTTCCTGTCAGTTTGACCCGTGAAAGATTATTTCAAACACCTGGAAGTCTGCGCATTCGTTTGCGGCTTGGAGGCATGGGGAGCGTGGTGTGGATGTCACTGTGGGCCTGGATTATCCTGGACTCAGGGGTGTATTCAGTCTCCCTGCCAGAAATCACTGATGGGAACTTCATTGACGAGTGTGTGAGTGAACACAACAGGGCGCGGTCAGATGTCAGCCCATCTGCAAGCAATATGCTGTACATGGTAGGCATGAAACATCCATTTTTCACTGTCTTTCTCCCTTTCATAAACAAATTATACATGCAGTGGTAAAAAATAACCTCGCCAACGCCATTGAGTGGTGTAAATAATGTGAACATCTAATCTAGGTACAGCATGGAGGTGACACCATGGCATTGTTATGTAATTACCAGCATGTAAAAAAGATATATTTATTATAACAATGAACTTTCATGTTACCGATACATTTTTCTTTTTCTGGCGTGGCAGCAACACAGAGCCATAATCAGTGGACTTCGCTCGCAGGGGAAAAAGTAAATCCATGCGAATGTTTCGTGTTAGGTTCAGCTAGTAAACACTGTTGAGTAACAGCAAACTTCTCGAAAATGATCAATTAAAGATAGCTATGATCGCTTACGTGCTGCAGTGCAATATTTTAAAATTCCCTTTGTTTAGTGTATGCTGCTCAAGCCCCCAGTGACTGAGCCAACAGTGAACAACCAAAGGTTTTCCCTCTTGTTCACAAACTCTTTTATAAATGAATTGTATATCACAAGGACGAGATGATCCAACCCTTTAGAAACTTCATTTAAAACGGGGGATCGTCACAAAGTTTTATATTCTTTATTATAATTTTTGTTTTCTCTTTATCTCTGCTCGATCAGACGTGGGATGCGGGCTTGGCCATTACTGCAAGAGCGTGGGCAAGACACTGTTTGTTTGAACACAACATCTACCTCGGCGATGCCCGCCGCGTGCACCCCAGCTTCTCCTCTGTGGGAGAAAACCTGTGGGCAGGCTACCCACCGTCTTCTTTCAGTGTGACGCGTGCTGTAAAGAAATGGGTGGATGAAAAACAACACTATGACTACAACAGCAACGGCTGCACCGGCGTCTGCGGCCACTACACACAGGTGTGTGCACTTTTCTTTGAAAACACGCTCCTTCTTCATTTACGAGGCAAATAACAAAGAGGAACTACTCGAGATGTTTCGTATCCAGTCTGTGTTGCTTACTTGTTTCCTCTGTTTCTAGGCCGTGTGGGCGAGCAGCTACAAGGTTGGCTGTGCCGTCCAGCTGTGCCCCAGCGGTGTCAAAAGCACTAGTTTTGCCACAAGGGAGGGTGCCATTTTTGTTTGCAACTATGCTCCAGCGTGAGTTGACTACATCTAGAAAACATGCTGCAAGCTTATGATTTTATCATTAACAGTATGAGATTTTAAAGGTACAATCCTCTCAAGATATGTCACGGTTTCATGGAGTGTGGTATTACACAATTATTATTATCATTAGGGCCCGAGCAGGTCAGGGACCTGCGAGGACCCTATTGTAACTGAAGGAATTATTCTTGTTATTATTATTATTATACTTCTGCACTTTAACTGCAGGTTTGGAGCCCTGAACATACCTAAAAACTCATTGAAACTTGCCAGAAAAATTCTGTCGGGCAAAAAATTTGATAATTTAATGTCATTGGATGTGGGCGTGGCTCGGTGACTCTATAGCGCCCCCTAATGTAAAGCCCCCGCCTTTAACAAACATACGTGAACGAAATTTGGTATGCGTATTTATCATGAGCAGACGCACAAAAAACCCTCAAGGACCAATACCGTCACTCCAACAGGAAGTCGGCTATTTTGATGTGAAATTTATTTTTGGCCAATTTTGGCCTATTTTGAGAACTAACTCGTCCTAGAGATTTAACGCCACAGTCTTCAGATTAACTCAATATGAATCCTTATGACTTGAAGATTAAAAGTTGCCAATGGCGGTTATGCCAGTCATACGTGGTGGGCGTGGTGTGGCGTTGATTTTTTTTCTTCGCCGTCGGTCATCATGTTCTCATAAATTCTACATACAAAGTCCAATCTCCATCAAATTGCTCACACATGTAGAGGGCGTGGCCCTGAATTTTTCTACACATTGATACAGAGTCGGCCATTTTTATTTTGGCGGACATTTTGAAATATTGCCAAGTTTCTTAAAAAATTATTTCGTACCAGAAAATTAACCCCAGAGTCTTCACGGTGAGTGCGTCTCATTTTAAAAAACCTTGAAGATGAAAACTTGTCACAACTTGTAACAATAGGTCATACCTGGTGGTCGCTGTGGAGGCAAACATGTCAATCCTTTGCCACGGAGCTTCAAATTCGCATAACTTCTACAGGAAATTTTTCATCTAAACCAAATCTCTCAGGAATGTGTATCATGCGGAGACGCACAAAAAAGCAATTGACAGCCAAAAGCTCAGTCCAACAGGAAGTCAACCATTTTAATATTGCTGTGACGGCGGCCATTTTGATTTTTTTGCTTGGGAGCCTATCTTCTACATGAAAGGTCCCATCTAAACCAAATCTCTCAGGAATGTGTATCATGAGGAGACGCAGAAAAAAGCCATTTACACCCATGATTGCAATCCAACAGGAAGTCCTCCATTTTAATTTTAATTTTCGCTGCCATCTTTCAATATTGATTCCATTGTATTTAGACAAGTTGCCCACTACATGGCAGTGTTGTACTGTGAGTCACAAAAATCCTATTCATATAATTAATTGTCCACATAGCCATCTGATCTGACACATTATCTTACCTGCATAAATGTGCTGTGATGACAAATAGAATCAAATGTACATGGCATATGCAGGGAGGTTTCTCCACTTTGCACAGCACCGTACAGTTAAGAAGAAAACCCCACCAAAACATGTCAAAGTAGTGAGGAACAAGATGGGGTTGAGTTGTCTCTCAGTTAGCATACTTTGTCCCAACCAAAAGAGGAACATTACCCACAACAAAATCCTCTTTGCTCAGGCTTCTGACTTGATTCAACTTCTTCTAACTTCTGGGTATCTTCTTTCATCCCGCCTGTAGAAGCCCACGCTTGCAACAACAGGCGGCAGGCCACAGCTGCTGCACACTGCGCAGCAGCGCTCGCCGACGCGCGCGGACTGCGAGGGCCCGTTCATCGCTGCTTGCAGCTTTAATTATTATTATTTTATTATTATTATTATTATTATTATTATTAATAGACAAAAAAATTATATCCAAACATGGCATTAAGAATGATATAAACTTGTAATATTTATATTTTTCATAACAGTAGAATTCATACTGTAGATGAGCAAATGGACCGTCAGTTTTTTCAGTTCAGACTGTATTTACATGGCGGCCATTTTCCTCCGACTTCCCGCTCAGAGTGGGAGGCTTGGATGCTTCGATACTGTTGTTCAGGTGTGGTTCAGGTTGCGAGTCGTATAAACACAGGGAATCTGGAAATTTTTTATTATTTCACCGCTTACCAACTGACCCGCAACTGAAAAATGAAGAACCCGGGAGACATCGGGCCATATTTTAAAGTTAACCAACATTTGACAACATTAGCTAACGTTTGCATTCAACCACTTCCTAGCTAACATTTCCGTTTCTGTTGAATTCCCAAGCTTATAATATGTTTGTTGATATTTTAGAATCACATTACATCATATTGTGTTGCACCATCAAACAGTCACTTAAGCTAGGAAGTGATTGAATGCAGACGTTAGCTGTCGTCTGCTAGCAGCTGACGGGTTAGTAAATATTGTTTAACCTTAAATTGTGGTCCCTCGGTGTTGTTGCTGAGCAGTAAAATGCTCAAATTACATGCATTCATGCTAGTCGCAACACGCCCTGCACTTGCAACCTGAGTCGCGGGTTTAAAGTTGGGCAAGGTTTCAGCCCTGTTTCCGTTTGAAAAAGGGGAAGTGGCCTACAGCGCTGTTCACCGCAACCACCAAACGAGGCTCAGCATGATGAGGCTGGCAGCGCTCTATGTTTTTCTCAATAATGACAAATAGCAAATGATCAAACCCAATAACAAGTATTGTTAATTAATATTACGTATTACTCTTCTGTGTATAGAAGTCCACTGTCGTCCAAAAATGTGACAGATGGAGGCTACACGCAATTTCATTTCATTACATTGCCTCAGTGGGCTTTGCGATCTGTACAGTGAATGGCATCCTATGTCAAGTGAGGAAGAACTTGCCATATTGAGAAAAAAAAATGGATGGAACAGCCACAGAGGAGGGATTCCTGTCAGACAGACATGCAAAAGATGTCGCACGTACAGAACAGAACAACAAAATCACAGTTTACAAGTTGCATTGACAGAATATCTGATACAAAGTATAATAACCTTTGCTACCTATAATATGATAAACTGATTTAGCTTCCTTGTTCTCGTGCAGGGGTAACATTGGCAGAAGGAAACCATATCAGTATGGATTATGCTCTGATTGTGACGGCACCTGTGAGGATAATCTCTGCCGTGAGTATGGAGTCTCATTTTTAAAGAAGCAACGAGTCCTTCATCTCCTGACTTTTGAATATAGATTCAGTCTTACAGGTCACACAAACTACATTTTATTTCTCGGCTTTCTGTGGCATCTGAGAATGTCACGACTGAATGAAAACCAGAGATTTGAAGAAGCTAGGACGTATAAAACTGAGCAGCTCTTATATGCTGTGGTGGAAAGTAACTAAATAGATTTACATTAAAGTATTTTTACCTCACTATGTTTGTCTTACTACAGCTTTAGTTTGAAGAATTATATTAATAACACAAAATAAAACTAATATTTGATTTTTTTATTATAGATTAAGATCAAATATTATTTATCTTTCATGGAAACTCAGCACTGAGAGACGTTTTAACTGGTTACGGAACAGCCTCAGTGTAATGCTGATGTCTCTGTACGAGCTACATAAGCTAACAAGATCCCCACTGAGACGATCGGCTATTTCTATATAACTATTATAGTTATTCTTAATGCCTGTCACTGGGTCACATTCACACTTACCCAGGCGGGATGAATCACAGAATTTAAATAATTTTTTTATAGCGGTGAAATAGGGAATAAGCTGTCCTGTAAGCCTGGTGCTCACGGCACCACAACAGAGTTTATTTTGTCACATCATCGCCATTGTTCGTCCAATGATTCGCCAGGATCAACAAAAAATAAACGTTTCTTGCAGGGGCTTTAAAGTTACGATTAATGCATCAGTAATTATAATCTAATATCATAGATCATGCATGTTACTTTTTGGAAGTGTTTTTAGTGTGTCTGTTCAGAACATGGTGGCTTATGTTATGTTGAAAATTGTCATTTTTATGCTGGTTAATAGTTTAACCATTAGTGAGGAAGCTGTTACATTTCCTGACACCAGCTGTTTTACCCCCGTTGAAACGCACCCTGCTGGAGTGACTTTCTCCATTCATTGTTGTTCATTGTTTGAATTGTTGGAATTTAGATGGTAAAAAAATGGGTCATGTGCGTCATGTAACATAAAATAACCCTGCTTGAAGTGTATTGTGAGAAGCAAGTGTATTTACTCATTACTTTAATTCAGTTATACAAAGACAATTGTAGTAGGTAGAGATGGAAGATAACTGGATAGAATGGAATTGTAGAATTAGAAATATCACAGTTATGGTTAAGGTGTCCTGTAACAATGTCCTTGGGGAGGTGTACATAGGTGTGTCGGGGCAGGGTGGTGCTCCCATTGGGCCATCCCCCCTGTTAAAAATGTGCAAATATGTAACGAATGGCTAGCTAGCGTCTGAGACGCAATGTTAGCATGTAGACATCAGTGAATGAACGGTTTACCCCTCCGACTAGACTCAGTCACGTCGATTTAACTCAAACGTCTCGGTTTCTCTGTTTTGAAAGCATGACTGGTGTTCCTAGCTGGCTGTGCTGTAGCGTTAGCGTCGTTAAATGGATAAAGATGCTGTTAAAGGCCCAGCGGTTTGGGTGTAGTCTCTTTATTTCCACATTCTGATGGTGTGTGGGAATAATTAGACAACAAATCAATAAGGTCTTGTTGGGTTATCCCACGTCCCCTAACAGACAAATATGCAGTGACTCATTATGGTGGTCAGCAGGGGCGCCGCCAGGGATTTTGGGCCCCATGAAAAGGAATCTAATTGGGCCCTTGTATAGGCCGGTGAAAAAATGTGATGCTGTTTTATATAAAAATATGCATTTTTTACGGTTTACCCCTCCAACTAGACTCAAATGTCTCGGTTTCTCTGTTATGAAAGCATGACTGGTGTTTCCAGCTTGTTGTGCTGTAGCGTTAGCGTCGTTAAATGGATAAACATGCTGTGAAAGTTGTTAATAATCCGTGATGACAATCTTCAAACCAGCTGATGGAAAATTTATATCGGACCGAGGAGAGGCCCTGCGGTTTGGGTGTAGTCTCTTTATTTCCACATTCTGATGGTATGTGGGAATAATTAGACAACAAATCAATCAAGTCTTGTCGATTTATCCACGCCCCCTAACAGACAAATATGCAGTGACTCATTATGGTGGTCAGCAGAGCCCCATGAAAAGAAATCTAATTTGGCCCTTGTATAGGCCGGTGAAAAAATGTGATGCTGTTTTATATAACACTATGCATTTTAATGACATTTTTGACTATCATTCCCATATTTGTGAAAAGAACAACATGACCGTTACTTGGTTACTTCTCATGTCTCCTTGTAGTCCCGCATGCAGGTCTAACTTATCTAATTTTAAAGCTAGGGTCTACGATGTTGTTCAGAAACACATTTTGTTATACTGGGTGAAATGGTCCTTCTGTCCTGAGAGTAGTCAATACATTATGTATTCAGAAAAAGGAGCGAAAATAATCAGACCTCTGTGGCAGCTGCATGACTGAGAGAAAGCTGACCAATCCGTGCTATTCGGCCTGAATAGCACGGATTGGTCAGCTTTTTTCTCAGTGCCTTCATTGGTCAGATGCCTTCATGTCCCGCCCTCCTCCGCGCGTGCACACGTCCGGTTTCACTGATGCCGGAAATATTCAGCACACTCCTCTGCAGGAATACGGAGTTCATTTGGTTACAATGGCAGAGAAAATGCAGCCACCGTTACTTCTACCAACTCACCCCGCTAAAAAGGCAAGTAAAGAAAGTCTGAGGCAGAAAAGGGTGCAACGAAAAAGGCTCTGGATAAAGTAAGAAGTCGGACCCGAGTCAACATCGGTGCTGCGTTTGAGCGCGTTGTGGGGGCGTGGCTTTGGACGGAGCACTGACGGGATGGGGAGGGGGGATGGAACTTAGAGGAGATGCCACTTTGAAATCTTGCTAGCTCTCCAGGATTGTAGACACTAGACTTAGTCCAGCTATCTTGCAGCAACTCTGCCACACAGCGCGTCTTCTTCACAGAGGTGACGAGAGGGGCTTTGATACCTTCATGTGCCGAGAACGTGATAACCCTTCAGCCAATCAAATGGCAGCATATCTACACGTGGTGCCTTGCAGGTTACACTGAAGGTTGCGATGAGAGGGCACGTCGGACAAATAGTTCTCTATATATGCTTAATACTACGAATAAGTTTGCAAAGAATATTATATTAAATGCATTATATAAAAAGTCTCCCTCCCTCCCAAACTTTGGTTGTGACTTGTCCCTATCGTCCCTATGCAAACTTGGTTAAATGGATAAAGATGCTGCTAAAGTTGTTAATAATCCGTGATGTCAATCTACAAACCAGCTGATGACAGATTTATATCAGACCGGGGAGAGGCCCTGCGGTTTGGGTGTAGTCTCTTTATTTCCACATTCTGATGGTATGTGGGAATAATTAGACAACAAATCAATCAAGTCTTGTCGATTTCTCCGCGCCCCCTAACAGACAAACATGCAGTGAGTCATTATGGGGTTCAGTCTAAACCTGTTCAGCTGCATAAATAAATGATGGCTGTGCCAAAGAGTATTAAATCAGAGTTTCTTTTGCTGGTCTTGGCTCTGCCTTATCTGGTTCATCTTGTTCTTGTCTTAGACTTGAGCTCAGCTTTGCCCCTTGCTTTTCTTTTGTGGAATTCAGCCCTGACAACATCATTTTGTGTGTTGCTGTCCTGTCTATCACACTCACACACTCAGTCCACTGCAAACAATTTATAGGTGTATTTACCCATTACCTTAATTCAGTTATAAAAAGACAATTGTAGTAGGTAGAGATGGAAGATAACTGGAGAGAATGGAATTGTAGAATTAGAAATGTCACAGTTATGGTTAAGGTGTCCTGTAACAGTGTCCTTTGGGAGGTGTACACAGGTGTGTCGGGGCAGGGTGGTGCTCCCATTGGGCCATCCCCGCTGTTAAAACTTAACCAATCACCTCCTGAGTATAGGATGTGAGTACTTGTTGCACCTTTGGTAAACGTGTCTCAATGTCTTTTCAGGTAATCCAGAACGAGATTCACAGAAAAGTAAGTGATGTCACATGACCCGGAAAATACAGTCTGACGCAGCAGTGATGTGCTGCGTGTGATTTCTCATCATGTGAAACTACTAATAGGCAAACCGCTCTGTCTGACTTGATTCATGTTTACAGGCTACAGCTGGAGCCCAGACTGGGATCCCGCCAAGGTTAACAGCGACAAAGCGGCCGAACGCTCCAGCTACGTGGCTGTTCTGGTCGTCCGGCCCATCGCCCTCATCGCCGCCCTCATCGCCACCTTCATCGCCGCGTATGCAGTCCGCCACTTTTACCCCAACGTCTTCTGCTACGAATAGACCAGAGTTATTACCTGGAGCCTCTGGAGGACATGGACATACTCAGCCAGTGCTAACATGAATATTCAAGTTTTGTCAAACTGTTTATTTCTCGTCTATACAAAGCTTAGGTCTTACAGAAATTCTCAAATAGTACACGGATTCTGTCCACAAGCATCTTTGGAGGTACACAAGTAATGGTGCTAGGCACAGGTTGAAGCCATCAGACAGAGAACAGGTCATGAAGGGAAAACTATTAAATTCATTTAATAGCATAGTGGGGTGTGCTAACCTGACTCTCGCCAGATGCATTTCGTTCCGCCTAGCTCCACTCACATACATCTGGGATCGCTCCCGTTGGGAGGGATTTCGGCACCAGATTTTATGGTAGAGCCAATCAGGACCGCCAGGCGGGAGTTTCATAGATGTGACGTAGCGGAGAAGCGACTGTTTTGATTCAGACAACAATGGCGGCTCGCATCGAGGAAGCAAGCGTCAACATTGATGCTGCTATTTCATCCGTGTTGTCCAATCTACCCAATATTTTTTCGTTAAAAGAACATCAGAGAACGGCTCTGAAGGCTTTTGTTGGTGGAAACGATGGTTTTGCCCTTCTCCCGACCGGATTTGGCAAGAGCTTGATCTACCAAATGGCTCCGACAGACAAGTGGTTTATCCAAAGGCCCAGCCTTCTGAAACACATCTCCAATGGAGCGATCCCAGATGGATGAGTGGAGCTAGGCGGAACGAAGTTCATCTGGCGAGAGTCAGGTTAGTGGTGTGCATCCACAGTAACTAAATTAGGTTAAAGCTGCACTCGTCACTATTCCTGTACAGAAATTAATTTGCCAAATGAGTATGTGAAATGCACATAGTGATGAACCTATAGACAATGATCTCTACAGTTCCTCTCAGTTCTACACAGCATTTTAGCGTTTTTCAGCTCACTGTTTTGGTCAGCAACCAGCTGTGAAAGAGGCAGATAGTTTCATGAAGAGTTGTTGGGGTGCCATCAAAAAAAATAAGACTTATGTACTGACAAGAACCCAACTTAGGCCAAATAAATCATCATCAATACCAGCGAGTATAAATAAGTGGCTGACAGAAGCCACAATAAACACGTCTGTGGAAGAAGAGACTTTTATTGTGAAAGGGCAATTTAGGAGGTTTGAGGGAATCTGGAGTCCTTCCTTCTCCTTTCTTGAACTCGGTGGAGACGACGCACTGATAGTTGATTTACAAGTTGTGTCAGAACTAATATGACGTGACGAGAAGCTTTCAGATACCTTTTATTTATTGATCTATGTATTATTGTTCTGATCTATTTTACCGTCTGGGCTCCTGGTCTTTAGCTCCAGCAGTGTTAATGTGTATTATTCAGCCTGTCAGGACTTTGTGTCCACAGAAGAATCAAAGTGTTGACTTTATTCTAACATGTGTTTCCTCTACAGTCCACAGAGACTAAACTGACTCTAGAAAACCATATTAGAAGTTGGTCATGTGACCACATACTTTTGAAGAGGCATCCATTTCACTCACCCTGTAAAGAAGGGAGACACATGGCTAGAGAGATAAGCACATTTAAGTTCAAAAAACAATTTTTTGCCCTCCAAAGTAAAATTTCTATGATCAAGGTTTTTTGATTGCTGTGTTTGAACAATTATAGACAACTTTGAAAACCGTTCACACATGTTTTAGTGCTTTAGTAAGCTACACCATGAGTCTATACAGTTAACATGATACTAGCTCAAAACAGCTGGGGGATGCATTTTTTTCAAAATGGTGGGCTTGGGGTAATTTGTGCCAAAGGACCTGGGGTAAATTGTGCCAGTGTCACAACATATGATTATTTACTATATATTACTTTATTGTATTTTATTATTATTGTACATTATATTCTTACATTTGATCACTAAATCTATGTGACATTCTTAATTTTAGACCAAAATCCATTATGCAACATTAATACAAACGGAAGACAGACTCCTCTTGAGGAGTTAGAAAGAGCAGTGAAAGAGGTGCAACAGGGGAAGACCATACATACACCACAAAACATGGTGGTACAGCCAGAAGGGAGCAGAAGTTCATATTTCCCTGCAGCATTGACAAGTAGGATGTTAAGTTGGAGGCCTAGCAGGCTGGATCTGTGAAGAGTGAGAGTCAGTTAGGTGTTCAGGTGATGGTATAGGCCTTGTTATAGAAAAGTGGCCTTTGATGTTGTTAAAACTTTAAATAAACGTTAAATAAGTAATTTTGTATTGAATTTGTCTTGCTTTTATATAGCATTATCATTTGTGAGATTAAAATGATCTGTTTTACTTCAATTATCAATGGCACAATTTACCCAAGTGTATTCTCTTTAATGGCACAACTTACCCCGCACCGGGGGCAAGTTGTGCCACGAAACCACTTTTTTTTTATGAAGTTATATTTCTCAAACAGTTAATTTAAGATCCAAAGTGATTGTTCCCAGGGATGAACAACATCCTAAAATATATTTACACGTTTTAGTTGGAGGCATTACTGTAATCCCCTTGCTTTAAAGGCACTTTAAGTAAAAATTGGCACTACTTACCCCACTCTCCCCATATGTATATATATATATATATATATATATATATATATATATATATATATATATATATATATATATGCCCTCGAGAACGCCCTCTTCAGTGGCGAGAACGCACTGTATGTGCCCCTTTTTTTCTTTTCGTCCCTGCCCTTCAAAAGGTCTGTGCATGCCACTGATCAGTATATTAAGAGCTATTAAAGGTAAACTTACAGGCTGTACTTCTCAAGAGATCACAATATATTTTAAGTAATAAATGTAACTTTCAGAAAGTACGGAGCTTGTTAAAATCAGTTAACAGCTTATGTTCGTTTCCATAGCAACATTAACAAATATTGCAAGGAATGGAACCCTATAAGCATAATGGATCTTCTTTTTTGGAAATCCAGGGTGGCAACCAATATAGCCAGAAAAGACATACTACCCAGGGGGCAAAGTGAAAAAACCGACACGGAATGTTGTAAAAGGTTGACAATGTGACAATATTTCAGGTGGGGATCATCAACATTTGTTTAGTAGACATCTTAAAGATTGTAAAAATGCAAAAGTTATAAAAAATATATCAATAGGGTCCATAGGGGAGGAGTTCCAGTGATCCAATGTCACTGATTTTTTGCATTTTTTGGTGTTTATTTGAGTTTTTATGCACCAAACATCATCCAATCATGACAATCATCATATCTATCAATTCCTCATGCAAAGACAAAGAGAAAATGGGGTGGATTGTGTCTGTAGGATGTATTGTTCAGATTCTATGTAGATTTAAAGTTTTCATTTTTCACGTCCGAAAATCAAGCACGGACACAAAAGATGGTATAAAAAATAATATATGGGACAATAATTTGCGCGGGGAACATCAAAATTCCTTTACTAGACACCTTAAGGATTACAAAAAGCTAGGTTAAAAAAATATATCTTTCGGGTGCAGGTGACCCCCCCTTCCTACCAGACTAATGGGCCAGTGGGCTGGATGAGCTGTCTGAGGCGGAATCCTTTTTTGATTGACAGCTAAATGAGCGAATCAGCGATCTTGAAGAATAAACATCCACCGGAGCATTTTCCAAGTTTTTCATTCCGTTGTTCTGAACTGATCCGGAGACTTTACCGATCCCCAGCGACTTTGTCACGATCACTCACACTCACAGGCGGTCACACTTCACAGTAGCCTGGTGCAGCAGCTCCAGCTGCTAGCATTAGCAAGGTGCACATCATGGCAGATAATATGAATGTTGTTAGAGTTAAACAGCAGGGCAGGTCAGCTCCTAAGATTGATTTAGTGCAAAAGGTGGGGAAAAGTAACAGGTCTTTTCAGGTGTCCTGAATAATAATAATATATATAATTAAAGCTGCAAGCAGCGATGAACGGGCCCTCGCAGGCCGCGCGTGTCGGCGAGTCCTGCTGCCGCGGTGTACAGAAATTGTGGCCTGCTGCGTGCTGTTTGCTGGACTACATGAGAGGCCTATATTGTGTCACCCTGAACACTGTTAAACAGAGATTTGTGTCCATTAGCAATGTAGCATTTTTGGGCATTTAGCAATAAAAGCGCCACCTATTGGCCGATCTGCACCAAATTTTGCACACTCCTCCAAGGAGCCATGGAACACAATTAGCTAAAGTTTCATTGTAATCGAACTGTATTTGGTGAAGATATGCGAGATTGTCCGTTTTCACCACAATGTGCAGGAAATTGTTGTTTTATATTTTGGGATTTTTTTGGACAATCAAAATTCTTTTGATAACTTTTTGTCAGGACATTCCACAGATGCTAGATCCAAAGTTTGGTGCAAATCGGTGAAATCGTGTAGGAGGAGTTCGAAAAAGTAGGTTTTGGATATAGAGTGACTTAGCCATGCAAATGTGCAGCAGAATTAGGCGTGGCCAGTGTCAGAAATCTCAGCTGTATTCAGGGAATACAGGGATATAATAGTTTTGAATGTGTCATAAAAACTGTGAAACTTACAGGCAAAAACGCGATTTTGTCAGTTATAGCGCCACCTAGTGGAGTACACACGCAATTTTCGAAATGGAAGGTCGATGTCCTATTCTATACTTACTGTAAAAATTTCAAAGTCCTCAGCACAACAGTTTGGCTGGAATTAATATTTGAATGTTTAAGTGGTAATAGGCCACGCCCACATTGAGCTGTCACAACCATCTTCAAGATACCGTCTCAGGAATGGGCCTACATCATACTGAGTGAATTTAGAAGAAATTGGTCCAGCCATTAAAGAGAAATAAACTTCCCATATTTGTAGCGCCCCCTAGTGGCCAACATTCGCCAAATTGAATTGGTAGCCCCACAGTCACATGGGAACCTAGGATATGAAGTTTGGTGTTAATAGCATGTACTTTGACTAAAATGCGTAATAGGCCACGCCCACATTGAGCGGTCACAACCACCTTCCAGATCCGGGCTCGGGAATGGGCCTTCATCATACTGACACAATTTCGAAGAAATCGGTCCAGCCATTGAAGAGAAATAAATTTCCCATATTTGTAGCGCCCCCTAGTGGGCAACATTCGCCAAATTGAATTGGTAGCCCCACAGTCACATGCCAACCAAGGAACTCAAGTTTGGTGTTAATAGCATTAACTTTGACAAAGATACACAACAGTTAGCATTTTCATAGCTAGCTACAGAAAGTATTTCGTTAATAATTAGCGCATTTTTGAAACTAATTAGAATCTTTTGATAACTTTAGATGAGCTCTATCAGAAGAGTGTACCTGCCAAGTTTCACGCAGAGCGGACAAAATCCCAAGGAGGAGTTCGAAAAAGTAGGTTTTACAGTTTTCGCGATGTAGCACAAAATTTTTTAGCCGGACGTGGGCATATCCAATTCCAAAGTGATTCATCAGTATTCAGGGAATCTGTGTATGTCCAAAGTTTTGCAAATTGCGACGTTCCGTAATGCACCTATGGCGGAAAGAAAAAAAAAAATTGTAGGGGGCGCTATTTCGCCATCTTACGTCGACCATGTGCGAGCTGGCCGAAATATCAAATTTTTCACGAGGCCCAACAACTTGGCAAAGTTTGGTGACTTTTAGAGCAGGGGAAAGGGGCCAAATTGGGGTTTGAAAATAGTCAAGAATAATAACAATAAACAGTACAATTACAATAGGGTCCTCGCAGGTGTACCTGCTCGGGCCCTAATAAATAAACAAACACATTTATGATGTATGCCGGAAAAATGAGCTTCCCCTCCTTGAAAGACCAGCAGCCGCCACTGCAGTCCACAGAGACTAAACTGACTCACACTCTCACAGTAACATCACACACACACCTTGTTTTAACACTCACCTGCCTCACACTTTAGTCTTCCTCCTCCGTCTTCTTCTGTCTGTTCTGATCTCAAACTGGAGTCTGACGGACTGAACACTTTCACTTTCAGCCTCCCTTCCTATTCGGGAGTCTGGATCACGTGATCACTGTTGCTCCTCGGGGTTCTGACTTCTGAGCTTTGTGGGTCTAAAGTACCGAACCGTGAGAGAGTTGAGGAGCGGAGATAGATGACTACCAGCTGACATCAGCTGAAACAGTTCAGACACAGAAGCAGAAGTTCGCTTCAGACTCACAGCTTCTTATTAAAATGTTCCAGTCCACCTGAAAAGTGTCATTTCTCCAGTAGATAACGCTGTTCAGTCATGTTCAAGCCAGTTCATTTACTGGAAAACCTCCAAGCAGAATCGTGTTTTGGACTTTTGGGTAGTTTTTAGCGTTGTTATAGTATCGAGAGTGCTCACTTACCTGTGCCATTTTCCTACTCAAAGACCAAGAAAACTGAGTTATATCATATGATAATACAGTTTTTTTCAATTGTTTACACGCAATTTTGAAAACCGAGTTCTTTTTTTCAAAATATAATCACAATTATCCAAACACCACACTCAATTTGCACAATTCCTAGATTGTTTGCAAAATGACACACTTCAGTCAAAACATATACACATATTTGTGAAAATGCTATTAGTTTTCATTTAACCAACACAGTCCTCAATGATCAGACACTATTGCAGCCAGTTTCACACTGCTGTGATAAATAAAAAACACATTTGTAAAAAAAACTAATTTTAGGAAATAGCATGTGCTAGATTTTTGGCCAGACATTGATATGTAAGGGATAATTTAGATGTAAAAAAAAAAGTGACAAACCCACAACATTCTTCATGATTAGTTTGAGATATAGGGAGAATGTACACAAATAGGCCTACTATAAACTTACCAAGCACTGCACAACACTGATGCTGCAGACTGAATATTTCAAGTATTTATTTCGATACTTACAGTATTTCTTACCATAATCAGTTACAGTAATCAACCAACAATGAAATCAATGAAACAAATAAAATCTGGAGACAAATAAAAATGACTGCATGAAGTACATACACTCTGACTCTGAAGAGAAACTACTGTAAAAGCAACAAGAATACCTGAGTGCTGCGTTTTCAAATTAGCACATGCGTTCTTCCACACCTGGTGGATGTGTTTATCCAGTTTGTTCATGAGTGTGGTCGTTGGCAATCCGGGGCTTTGTAATGACAAGGAAGTAACCTCACAATCCTTATCTGTGTCTAAGGTGTGAAAATGTGTGTAGAGTTTTACAAATCATTGTGTGTAATGTTTTGCAAAAAGGGTGAAGCAGACATTGTGTGTAATGTTCTTGTGTGCAAATCTGTGGAGGTGTTTTGCTCCTTGGAGTAGAATTTTGCAAATTGTGTGGAAATTTTTATTTTAGTGTGTAAACAATCGTAAAAAAAACTGTAATATAATAATATAAAAACAAAGAAAATCGACCATTTTATTGGTCAAATGTAAATTGTGGAGAAAGTTGTTGTTTTCTTTGTACGAGCTGTAGCAGCACCGTTGTCAATGGGAGCAGAGTCTCCGCATGTAGTCTCGAAGGAGAATCTGCTCATTCTGCAATACAAACACTTACAAAAAAATAAGAATAAATAAAAAGACATTTGAAAGTTTGTTTCGTGTCTACTGTTTTCTCCTGTAACAGAGGTTATTGGCTATCTGGGTCATGTAACTAGGTATTCAGTAACTCACTTTGAATACACAAAGCTAATTTAAACACCCTCCATTGGCAAATCCATGTGGTCCGACAGCACAAGGTAAGAACATAGCACAAACAATATTAAGCATGAAATGAATTATGATGTGTAAGAATCGAACACACACAGAAGATGTGCCGATATAAAAGAATTGAGTAAATCAATATGTAAATGGGTCCAACAGTGCAGGGGTCTACATTTACAATGATAATGATGGTATAGAAGCAAAGTCAGTCAGCAATAGGTTGGAGTGTAGAAGCATTATGCTCTCACACATTAAGGTGTATTTACAGAGATTTATTGTTTCAAAATGAATTTGTAGTGCAAGCTAAACTAACAGCTGTCCTTTTTGTAAATTAAATTAAATTAAAATACTGGAGTAAAATAATGCATGTTTTGAGTAGGCTAATAATGTTTTAAGGGGATCATAACAATAACTCTACATCTAGTTTGCATTGATTATCTGTAGAATAACCCTGGAAGTGGTCATAACGTTTTGTATTTTCTTTTTCTTTTTTGTATATATAATATTTTGTTTGGCTTTTATCTTGATATTTTCTTGCGTTTTTTCACCTTATCCAGTTGAACTGGAAAGATTTTTACATTTTTTAATCTTTTTATTTGAACACATGAACACACATAAACATATTTACATTGTATACGTAAAATAAAGACCCAAGAAATAAACACGGGGAACGAAAAATGCGTGCTTCCGCTTTAATCGCTTTTATTTTTGAAAGGCTTCCAACCAACTTCCGGTCCTCACAGTGCAGGAGACCTTACAGTGCAGGAGACCTCACAGTGCAGGAGGCCTCACAGTGCAGGAGACCTCACAGTGCAGGAGACCTCACAGTGCAGGAGACCTTACAGTGCAGGAGACCTCACAGTGCAGGAGACCTCACAGTGCAGGAGACCTCACAGTGCAGGAGACCTCACAGTGCAGGAGACCTTACAGTGCAGGAGACCTCACAGTGCAGGAGGCCTCACAGTGCAGGAGACCTCACAGTGCAGGAGACCTCACAGTGCAGGGGCCTCACAGTGCAGGGGCCTCACAGTGCAGGGGCCTCACAGTGCAGGGGCCTCATGTACAAAGGTTGCGTACGCACAAAAACGTGGCGTACGTCCTTTTCCACGCTCACGTTCAGATGTAGCCTATGAAACGTGAAATGACCGTGGAAATGTGCGGTGCCCACGCCAACTTCTTGGCTGGCGTATGCACGTTTCTACAGCTATTGTTCCTTTGGCGACACTTCGAGGTGATGCTGGGAAACTGTTTATAATGTGAAAACAATTCGTCATCTGTGCACATCAGAGACACACTTGTGAACAATTAACACCTGTTGCAATTATATGGGTGGATATAAAATCATGTGCAATGTGCATTAGCGTTGTTAGAGGACCTTGCAAATGGTGCAATCTGACGTGAGCGAGTTTTTAGGGAACACGAGGATTTACTTGCAAATGATGACAATTGGCCCATAAGCCGATTTCGTTTACCAAGGCCAGTGTTACTGGAGTTGTGCGCAGAGCTGCGGCCGGCCCTAGAGCGCAACACAGCGAGGAGCCAGGGGTTGTCTGTGCTCACACAGGTGCTGACCACGCTGGGGTTCCTGGCAACAGGGGCATTCCAGCAGGAGCTGGCCGATCGGTCAGGAGTGTGCCAGTCAACCCTGAGCCGAGCCATGCCAGCTGTGTGGGACGGAATCATCCGAATGTCATCCAGGTACATCAAATTCCCATACAATGATGTTGAACAGGCCAACATTAAAGCGCAATTTGCAGCGAGAGCCGGTTTCCCTAATGTAATCGGAGCTATTGACTGCACACACATTGCTATAAAAGCGCCATCACAGGATGAATTTGTTTATATCAATAGGAAACATTTTCATTCCTTCAATGTTCAAATCATATGTGATGCGCAAATGCAGCTAACTAACATCGTGGCAAGGTGGCCTGGTTCAACGCATGACTCATTCATTCTGACTAACAGCATGGTTGGGAACAGGCTGGAGGCTGGCACGGTGCGCGATGGGTGGCTTCTGGGTGAGTAAATCGTTTAATTGTCCCATATGTAAACCAGCACAATGCCCATTTGGGCATGTGCGCATTCAAGTGTTTTCTTCTGCTGGTGAAATTGGGGCTGCAGAGCTTTCTAACAAGCCCCTGATTGTCTCCCTGTGTTCAGTATTCATGTCAGTAAAAGCGGGCGTAAAGTTGGAAATGTCAGCCACGGCGCACTTCTGCATTCATTAATTGTGTGGTTAATTTAAGTGGTGTATTGTCTTCTGCCTTCATATGACCCCAGGGGACCGTGGCTACCCCCTAAGAACGTGGCTGATGACCCTCTACTGTAAATCGAATTTCCCCTTGAAGGACAATAAAGACCTGAACTGAACTAGTAAATTTCTCTGGTTTGACCATTGTTGTGATGTAAGAACACAACTCAACAACATACAGAACAAAGGTTGAGTCGTTTTTAGACATTTGAATGCAGAAATGTTACATATTAGATCTTCAAATCAAGTTGAACTCATTTATGATTACATATAATTTGATACCAAATGCAGTCAGAGAGAAATCCTTCACATCATCGTTCAGTTAAACCTCAGTGAGGCGACACCATGGAAACGGTGACATCTGCTGGCAGGAAGCAGCTCCAGAACATGAACGCTGGTGATAAGAACGGTTTCAACACTGACCTCAGAGGGAAAAAGCTCCACAGGTTGACTTCATGTGTGTGTCGATCACGTGATGTGGAAACCAGCAGGGTCGCACGTTAAACTGGAGTTCACTGATGCTGCAGGAAATATGATGATCAAACTGTTGTCACGTCTAAAACGTTCCCCTCAAGTTCAACGTCAGGCTGCACAAGTGACACACAGATACTGAGCTGGAACTTAATGTATGAAAATAGTTTATTAAAAATATATTTAAAGTATGAACATGTTCTAGTTCTAAATGTGTGTTTGGACTGGATGCATTTGTTCTGTTCTTGTTAAATCCAGGGGGCAGTAGGGAGGGCAGTTAGTGGCCCCAACACATGGAGCTGGATGCTGGACTTGGTGACAGTGGAGCTGATCCCAGAGCAGTTCAGACTGCAGCACTGACAGTCATCTCCACTTGTTGTGATTGGTCCGTCAGTCACTGCTGGATGAAGCTCTCCTCTCCACTCCACCTCCCAGTAACACGGCCCAGTCAGAGCCTCTCCACCCACCAGCTGATGGTGCTGCTTCAACCTCTCTGGATCATCAGGACACAGCTGATCCTCTCAACACCTCCACCTTTCATCACTACCACCTGATGAGAGAATGAGAGACAGCAGCAGTGATCCATGAGTGTTTACAGAGACTCCCTCCATCAGCTGTCAGTCAGTGATATAAAGACCAGCAGGACTTCAGTCCTGTTCAGACCACAAGTGGAGCGGCTGTGTAGCGTAGCCAGCTTCCTTTCAGCTTCATGTTAAAGTGTTGGAGTGAAGCTCACAGGTTTACTCTGCAGGTTTCACTCAAGTACACAGTGAAATAAACTGCAGAGAGTCCCTGAACGCATCATGGCTGCAGAAACACTTTAATGATGATTGACAGCTGTTAAAAACCAGAGTCTCAGTCACACCTGAATATTTCATCTGCTTTGAAACATTACAAATATGTAAATATGGAGTCTGCTGTAAAACATGTGGAGCAAACAAAAGACAGATGGACAGATGAATATATGATGTTAAAGCTCCTACATGTTCATACACAGACTGACAGTCAGACATCAGCTGTGGTTACTGGACTTCAGCACAGCTTCTGCTCTGTACAAACACCACATGGTTACTAAATGGAATGATGGTTCTCTGAAGTCAGAGCAGTGATTTGCAGGCTTCAGTCAGACTGATCTGTACGGTGGCTCTGAAGGTCAAAACATATCAACATCTCAGATTACAGAAAAGGTGGGACAGCGTTCTTGGTTGTAATTGGACAGAACCAGAGTCTCTGTGGACAGTTTGATGTTGTTGTGAAATGTTGTTGTGTTTTGACCTTCAGGGCCACCGTAGACCTGAGAGCTGTGACACAGATCAGCTGATCAGTTCTTCAGTGTTTTAGAGAGATCACATCTGATGAATGAGGACGACTGTCTCTACACATCCTGTGATGCTGTCAGCTGTAATCCAGCTTTACTTCCTGTAGACATGAACACAACAACAACAGTCGTCTTCACATCAACTCAACACGAGATCGCAACAAGCTTCTGGCTCGTCTGATTGGCTGACTGATCTCTCTCTGTCTTTCTGTCCAATCACGAAGCCTGTCACCGTTCTCCTCTCACAGCTTCACTGAGGAAAACAGGAAATACTGGATCTTTACTTTGATACTGACTGTGTTCAGAACAATACTGCTGAAACCAGCGTGGACTGACTCCAACCCTCTACTGACCTCAGACTCTCCAGTCTACAGTGTGGACTGTCCTCCAGATCAGACAGTGGCTTCACGTCTGAATCCTGCAGGTCGTTGTACCTCAGCTCCAGCTCTCTCAGATGGGAGGGGTTGGACTTCAGAACTGAGGCCAGAGAATCACAGCTGATCTTTGACAAACTGCAGCCATACAATCTGAATAAAGAATAAATGATGTAACTTCACAATTTAAATATTCAATCAGTATAAACGTCACAAAGCTTCATTAAAATGTAAAAACAAAATGCTGAATATATGTTAAATAGTTAAAATAGAAATGATTTAACTTTTCATTGTAGAATGTATTTTTCTCATTACTTTAAAAAATAATTTAAAAAAACATGATTTGGAATCTAAGATTAAAATCAATAGTTGAGGATGTTCAGAGTGAATTATTCATATTGTTATATGAAGGTTTTAAATGTGCAGCTCTAAACAGACTTTAGCATTAAGATGCTCAGTGTGGATCAGTATAATATCAGGCTGATGTCTGCAGTTTAGTGTCAACACAACTTTCACATCATATTAATCTGAGCACAGAAGGAAAAAATGGTGCCTGACCTCAGAATCTCCAGTCGACAGTTTGGACTCTCCAGTCCAGAACACAGCAGCTTCACTCCTGAATCTTGCAGCTTGTTGCCACTCACGTGCAGCTCTCTCAGATGGGAGGAGCTGGACTTCAGAGCTGAGGCCAGAGAAGCACAGCTGATCTCTGACAACCTGCAGTAGATCAATCTGAATAAAGAATAAATGATATGAGTTTAAAAGACAATGTTCCTGCTTGAAATCATTCAGTGTTTAATGATCTGTTCAGAGCTGAAGAAGGTTTAGAAAATGAAGCTCCAAACACCTGAACCCAACAGGATGCAGGTTCAACACTGTCAGATACACAAAGTGAAACAGGGCTCTCATTAATATTAATGACAACGTGCTGCTGCTTCAATAAAGACGTAGTGATGTCGCCTCTTAAACTCTGCAGCTCCACCAGAGGCTCCATCTATACAAACTCATGTTGTGCAGCCAAATAAAAACCTCATTTTAAGTGCACTTAACTACAGTAAGAACACATTAACAAGGTACGTAATGATCCTTTAACACTGAAATAAAAAGAGACTGTTATCCCATTAAGAGCACATAAACACATCACACTCATGTGTCTTTAGTCCAACGTGACTGAAACATCATCCAAACTCCTTTTTTAAAGATTTCACACTTTCTGTTCAGAGATTTAAATCTGTGTATCTTTGTGTGTTGTACGTCAGGCAGTAATATACAATAATGTAGTGACACCTGTGTGTGTGTGTGTGTGTGTGATATAAATATATAATTAGGAGACAAACTGTTCAGACTGTCAAACTTTAAACTGAGTTGTTGTGATTTGAGCTCAGACAACAAGAGAACTGAAGGAAATTTAAAACTTCTGTTCTGAATTTAAATTTCATAGATTCACAGAAACACATGAACTGACCTCAGAGTCTCCAGTCGACAGTTTGGACTCTCCAGTTCAGCACAGAGAAGCTTCACTCCTGAATCCTGCAGTTCGTTCTGACTCAGGTCCAGCTCTCTCAGATGGGAGGAGTTGGACTTCAGAGCTGAGGCCAGAGAAGCACAGCTGATCTCTGACAACCTGCAGCTACTCAATCTGAATAAAGAATAAATGATGTGAGTTTAAAAGACAATGTTCCTGCTTGAAATCATTCAGTGTTTAATCATCTGTTCAGAGCTGAACAGGTTTAGAATGTAGACGTTGTTGGGACCCACAGATGAAGTCATTCATTGTGGATTTCAAAATGGACTCTGAACTGAACTCAGTGTCCCAGAATTCCCCATTCTTCACACCTAGGTGCAAAATTCAGCTTTGAGCTACGATTGATCAGGGTGACAGACCCCCTGCTGATCAGATAGTCAAAACTCCAGCACCTTCCTTGTTCTCACTCTCTCACTCTACGCCCTCCACTCCTTCGACTTCTCATCCTCAAGGGCTCCTCTCCATCTCCCCCCACGGGGCTGCCTGCCCTCAGGATCTCTTCTCCTGGGCCTAACAGCTGTGGAGAGCTACAAGCTGCATTTGCAGCAGGCCCAGAGAACTTCTCCTCACTGCAGCGACACGAGGTCCTGCCAGTATTCCAGATCAGTTAGCACCAGCAGCTACGACGCAAAGCTTGCCAGCAAAATCTGAGGAACACCAAGCAAGTTAGCACCGGGCTGCTATCCTTGCAAAGGAAAGGAGCGAACTGTTTCCTCCTCTGCCGACTTTCATCAGACCTTCACAGCAAGAAGAGCATTCAACATCGGAATCCCAACCTTCTCCTGCAACCACCAGCACCTTTTCTTCAAAGACTGGTAAATTTGAACTGGGCTTAGATAGCATAGCATAGCACGGCTAAGCACAGGACTTTAAACTCTGGTTGATGTGATGCATATGTGTTCACTTTATGTATTTGTTCACTGTTTTGGTTTTATTGTGATCTCAGGTCAGATTATTGGTAATTTGCTTTCCTAGACGGTAATTCAACATTAGTGGAATGATGCTTCACACAAACTCAGAGTCTCCGCATGCAACTAAAAAAAAACACTTTGTTGCATTTTATTTTGAAAAGTGACCGGATGTTATGTTGTTGTTCTGGTGCGTGACTTCCTGTCTGCTATGTGCTAAATTTGGGTTATCGCTACGTCGTGGCTCCGATCCACCAGAGACAGAAGTCCGTAACTCCTCCGGAGGGCTCTGGACTGCCGGAGCTGGACGGAGCAGACATGCAGCACAGCGACCTGGTGGAAGTTAACACACAGACTAGAGTGAAACCATCAGCTCTGCTGCCGTGGTCGAGCCGTAACGCAGCAGACACGTATCCAGTCAGCACGGCCACGTTGAATGCTTTGGGGGAGGGATTGAATTGCGCATGTGCGTCTCTTTCAGAAAATCTCTCGGCCTACTGTACAACGAGAAATGCCAAATAAATCGTTTCAACTCGATTATATTAGTTTGGAGATCGTTTGACCGAAAAATCTAAATCACGATTAAAATTCGATTAATTGCACAGCCCAAGAATGTTGCCAACCTCTACACTGTCAAGAACTCCAAAATCCTTCAACCATTACTAGAAACACATGAACTGACCTCAGAGTCTCCAGTCGACAGTTTGGACTCTCCAGTCCAGAACACAGCAGCTTCACTCCTGAATCCTGCAGGTAGAAGTTTCCACTCAGGTTCAGCTCTGTCAGATGGGAGGGGTTGGACTTCAGAGCTGAGGCCAGAGAATCACAGTGTCTCTCTGAGAGTCCACAGTAAGTGAATCTGTGATGACAGATCATCGAACATTAAAACAATAGAATGTGACACTTTATTGTGAAAACAGATTCATACATGTTGCATCACAAAGCTCAGGTGGTCAGCCTGAGCTGGTCAGTCATTGATCACAAGGTTTGAACCTTGAGCTCCTTCTGTCCATGAGGCCCCAGACTTTCCCTGCCTGAGGAGATCAGAGGGGCTGAACCGGGGCCCATTTCATATCACCCCCCAAAACACACCTGAATAAAGCTGCTGTTAACCCCTGATGTGGATGTAAAACTTGCTATTTCTGCTGTTTAATGTGTGTACAGCACTTAGTAACTGCTTTTTAAAGTGTTATACCAAGAAAATCAATCAATAAATGAACCTGCCCGAGTGCCTTTGAGCAACATGAACCGCACATTGATGTTCAGGACCAAAGTGTCCAGATGACTGTAATGTCAACGTGTCAGATGTGAGCTGATTTATATTCATGAAGCTTTATGTAAATTCACTGCAGGTTGTAACTGCACTCGTATGTGTTTACCTCAGTTATGTGTTTGTGTGCATTTTGTTTTTTGATGCATTTTATTCTGTCGCTCCGTCTGCTTTTCACCTCCCATTCAATTAACTCAGCGACTTCTACTGCACCAATAGTATAATTAGTACTAAAGATGAGTTATCATCATGTGATGGGTCATAATCTGTCTCAGGTGGAGTTCACCTGGCTGCAGTAAATGTTCTGGAAAGTAGACGACTACATGTCATTTCATCTCTGAGCTCGGTGATGAGAACTGATCCAATAAGCAGGTTTCATACTTGTTCAGGAAAACATGTCTCATGTTGAAGTTTTATATAATGCATGTGTGTAAACTGTTTGTCTTTAATACTGAAGGCTTCAGCTTCACCATGATGTTTAATGTGAATCACATCTGGACTTACCGAGCCTTTCTACATTTCCTCACAGCTGGAATCAGTCTCTGTCGTCCCTGTTGTGATGTCTTGTAGTTCTCTGTGTCCAACTCATCCAGAACCTCCTCTGACATCTGCAGCATGTAGGCCAGAGCTGAGCAGTGGATCTCAGAGAGTCTCTTCTCTGATCTGTTCTCTGACTTCAGGAACTCTTGGATCTCCTGATGGTCTGAGTGGTCGTTCATCTCCGTCAGACAGTGGAAGATGTTGATGCTTCTGTCAGGAGAGATCTCATAATTGTTCGTCTCCTTCAGATTGTTGATGGCTCTCTGGATGATTTCTGGACTGTTGTCTGTCTGACCCAGCAGGCCTGCTAAGAGTCTCTGGTTGGACTCCAGAGAGAGGCCATGAAGGAAGCGAACAAACAGGTCCAGGTGGCCATTTTTACTGTCGAGGGATTTCTCCATGGCGCTACTCAAGAAGTCATCGAGAGTTGAATCAACATATTTGTCCCCAAAGAAGTCATCCAGGACCTTCATGTTCCTGTTGGTGTGACAGTGGAACATGTAGACTGCAGCCAGAAACTCCTGAACGCTCAGATGAACAAAGCAGTAGACTGTTTCCTGGAAGATCACACCCTCTCTTCTGAAGATCTCTGTACAAACTCCTGAGTACACCGAGGCCTCTGTGACATTAAGACCACACCGCTCCAGGTCTTCTTGGTAGAACATGATGTTTCCTGTCTCCAGATGTTCAAACGCCAGCCTCCCCAGCTTCAGAAGAACTTCCCCGTCAGCCTCCGTCAGCTCCTGTGGACTCGTCTCACGTCCCTCATCGTACTTCTGCTTCTTCCTCTTTGTCTGAACCAGCAGGAAGTGTGAGTACATGTCAGTCAGGGTCTTGGGCAGCTCTCCTCTCTGGTCTGTAGCCAACATGTGGTCCAGAACTGTAGCAGTGATCCAGCAGAAGACTGGGATCATACACATGATGTGGAGGCTCCTGGAGGTCTTGATGTGTGAGATGATTCTGCTGGACAGATCTTCATCACTGAACCTCCTCCTGAAGTACTCCTCCTTCTGGGCGTCAGTGAAGCCTCGTACTTCTGTTACCCTGTCGACACATGAAGGAGGGATCTGATTGGCTGCTGCAGGTCTGGAGGTTATCCAGACGAGAGCCGAGGGAAGCAGCTTCCCCTCACTGAGGTTTGCCAGCAGCACGCTGACTGATGACTTCTGTGTGACATCAGACACGACCTCATGGTTCTTGAAATCCAGTGAAAGTCTGCTTTCATCCAGGCCGTCAAAGATGAACAGAAGTTTACAGACAGCGAGCTTCTCTGCTGTCAAGTTCTGTAATGTTGGATGGAAAACATGGAGCAGCCTGAGAAGACTGTACTGCTCATCTCTGATCAGGTTCAGCTCCCTGAACGACAGCAGAACCACCAGACTGACGTCTTGGTTTTCGGAGCCCTCGGCCCAGTCCAGAGTGAACTTCAGCACCGAAAAGGTTTTTCCAACTCCAGCGATGCCATTGGTCAGAACGACTCTGATGCGTCTCTGTTGGTCAGGTGAGGCTTTAAAGATGTCGCAGCACCTGATTGGAGTTTCACTGAAGGTCTTCTTCTTGGAAGCTGTCTCCAGCTGCCAAACCTCATGTTGGGTATTAACCTCTTCACTCTGTCCCTCTGTGATGTAGAGCTCAGTGTAGATCCTGTTGAGGAGGGTTCCACTTCCTGTTGCATCACTTCCTGTTTCATCACTTCCTTCGGTCACACGTTCACATCTTCTCCTCAGACTGATCTTATGTTCATCTAAAACCTCCTGAAGACCAACATTCACTGAAAAGAGAAAAATGTTTGAGAGAATTTGACAATCTGGGATTATTTTCATGATCAATAACAATCCATCAGTATCAGAATATATAAAGTTTGAGTCTCTTCGGGTCTTTTCATTGACTTTGTGTGTAATCTAGACAATCTAGTAATTTGTCCTGGTGTTTGGTCTGAATGCCTCCGAAGTCTCTAAATAAATGTGATGACATGTAGAAGCTGAGATGTTGAAAGCAACATTATGTCACTTTTTGAGGTTAAAGCAGCAGCTTCAGAGTCGTGTTGATGGTCAGGTGTGTTGGAACAGGTGAACGGTGTCTCTGTCACTTGTAGGATCACAGCCTCACATACGTGTTCACTTCAACACGTAACATGTGATGATGTCATGAGTTCTGTTTGTAGTCAGCACCTATATCACGTCTGACAAACTGTTACACACCTGGGATTTGTTTTTACTACAGTGGTGTTGCACTCAGAAACTGTGGGGGGCGCCAAATCACACAACAGGAGAATTTCTACATAACGTGTCTTTAACATGTTCAGATGTTCAGTCTGTCTTCGTACCGTTTGTCTCTGACTGTCTGTCCACAGTCCAGCTGTTGTTCTGGATCATTTCCCACACTGGGGACAGGAGGAGTCTCGTGTCGAAGAAGACTGGTCCCATTAAGAGGTGATGCACCATCTGCAGAACCAGTGTCCACAGCTGGTAGTGACTGGTCGACACAGAGAAAAGTCAAAGTGTCGATACTTTTCATCTTGAATTCAGCATTTAGTGTGTCATGAAAATGATCTGTGAAGATTATCTCTCAGAACAAAACGTGTCAGGATCATAAACTCGTGTTTGTCACACAGATTATTTTCTGCAATAATCCAAAATCCAACTCAAAAATCTCTCAGGCTGTTTGTGGAGGGAGCCAGAGCGATGCTAACTTCAGGGTTAGCCTACAAACATACGTCATGGTTCCACCATCTATTTCATCCTGCTGAGATTTGTTAGTGTCCTCCAGGATCTGACTGAGTTCAGACATGTTAGTGTTCAGGAGACTTTCAAAGACTTTATGTTGGTGTTTCTTCAGTCCTGGAGCCTGATGTTACTCTACAGCAGAACATTACCAGCAAACACTGAATGATTCATCTCAGTGCTCTTACTTTGTGTCTGATGGTCCAGGTTCAGGACTGAAGACTGGAGTTTTAGGTTTGGACCGGTCACTCTTCAGAGACGGACAGATGGATCCTGGAGGTTCTGCTCTCCGTCTGCTGGACTGAACTCTGCAAACACCAACATGTTTTTATTCCCATCACATGAATCCTTCATCAATAAAGTGATTTAAGAAGCTCTACAGACACAAACTGCTGCTGCTGTCCATAAAAAGGAGGTTTAAAAGTTTCTGTTTGTCCTCTTAGATCAGATTACAGATTTATAGAAGACGCACAGACGAACATGAGGCGGGAAAAGTCTCAGCTATGGACACAAAATACTTTTTCGTGGAAATTTGAATACATGAACACAAAATCAACTAAGCAAACATCATCATCACTGAAACATGAGTCATATAAATGAGTTAGTATCAGTGGTCTTACTTTGTGTCTGATGGTTCAGGTTCAGTACTGAAGTCTGGAGGTTGATCTTTGGACCGGTCACTCTTCAGAGACGGACAGATGGATCCTGGAGGTTCTGCTCGGTCCTCCTCTTCCTCCACACAAACACTCATCTTCAGGTCTGAGAGGTGAAACATGAACTGTGAGCTCAGAACACAAGAATCAGGAGAAACAGAGAGGACCAGATCTTCATCAACAAGTCCAACAGGACTTTAAACTTTTCTGACAGAATTCATTTGGATTCCCATAAATCTCTAAAAATCTTTGAGGGATACTTTAAGAAAAGTGTTTGGTTCTGTAAGGATTTCCTCGGTGCTGCTGGAAATCTGTTTTTATTTTACTGGTTCCAATAAAATCCTGCACATCTCTAGAACTCCTGTAGGAATTCTGTAAGAAGAGGTCCAGGTTCTGTTTGGATTTTCACAGTCCTGTTGTTTATATTTCTGTTGGATCGAAAGTTTATTTTAAACTTCTGGTGAGATGTTTAAAGCAACATTATGTCACTTTTTGAGGTTAAAGCAGCAGCTTCAGAGTCGTGTTGATGGTCAGGTGTGTTGGAACAGGTGAACGGTGTCTCTGTCACTTGTAGGATCACAGCCTCACATACGTGTTCACTTCAACACGTAACATGTGATGATGTCATGAGTTCTGTTTGTAGTCAGCACCTATATCACGTCTGACAAACTGTTACACACCTGGGATTTGTTTTTACTACAGTGGTGTTGCACTCAGAAACTGTGGGGGGCGCCAAATCACACAACATGAGAATTTCTACATAATGTGGCTTTAACATGTTCAGATGTTCAATCTGTCTTCGTACCGTTTGTCTCTGACTGTCTGTCCACAGTCCAGCTGTTGTTCTGGATCATTTCCCACACTGGGGACAGGTGGAGTCTTGTGTCAAAGAAGACTGGTCCCATTAAGATGTGATGCACCGTCTGCAGAACCAGTGTCCACAGCTGGTAGTGACTGGTCGACACTGTTGAGAAGCTCAGACGTCACAGAGAAAAGTCAAAGTGTCGTTACTTTTCATCTTGAATTCAGCATTTAGTGTGTCATGAAAATGATCTGTGAAGATTATCTCTCAGAACAAAACGTGTCAGGATCATAAACTCGTGTTTGTCACACAGATTATTTTCTGCAATAATCCAAAATCCAACTCAAAAATCTCTCAGGCTGTTTGTGGAGGGAGCCAGAGCGATGCTAACTTCAGGGTTAGCCTACAAACATACGTCATGGTTCCACCATCTATTTCATCCTGCTGAGATTTGTTAGTGTCCTCCAGGATCTGACTGAGTTCAGACATGTTAGTGTTCAGGAGACTTTCAAAGACTTTATGTTAGTGTTTCTTCAGTCCTGGAGCCTGATGTTACTCTACAGCAGAACATTACCAGCAAACACTGAATGAGTCGTCTCAGTGCTCTTACTTTGTGTCTGATGGTCCAGGTTCAGGACTGAAGTATGGAGGTTGATCTTTGGACCGGTCACTCTTCATAGAAGGACAGATGGATCCTGGAGGTTCTGCTCTCCGTCTGCTGGACTGAACTCTGCAAACACCAACATGTTTTTATTCACATCACATGAATCCTTCATCAATAAGTGAGTTAAGAAGCTCTACAGACATAAACTGCTGCTGCTGTCCATAAAAAGGAGGTTTAAAAGTTTCTGTTTGTCCTCTTAGATCAGATTACAGATTTATAGCAGACACACAGAGGAACATGAGGCGGGAAAAGTCTCAACTATGGACACAAAAGACATTTTAGTGGAAATTTGAATCCATGAACACAAAATCAACTAAACAAACATCATCATCACTGAAACATGAGTCATATAAATGAGTTAGTATCAGTGCTCTTACTTTGTGCCTGATGGTCCAGGTTCAGGACTGAAGTATGGAGGTTGATCTTTGGACCGGTCACTCTTCAGAGACGGACAGATGGATCCTGCAGGTTCTGCTCGGTCCTCCTCTTCCTCCACACAAACACTCATCTTTAGGTCTGAGAGGTGAAACATGAACTGTGAGCTCAGAACACAAGAATAAGGAGAAACAGACAGGACCGGATCTTCATCAACAAGTCCAACAGGACTTTAAACTTTTCAGACAGAATTCTTTTGGATTCCCATATGTGGCAGGTTGAGTGTTGCTCCTCCTCCACTCAGGTGATTTTTGTTGGGCGGATTGCAGAGTGGTTTCACCTGTATAAGTGCTGCGCCTTCGCTGGCGCATACTGCTGCCTGGCACTCGTGGTGAGGACTCGGTGTGGCGTGTGTTGGTTGTTGGCTGCTCCGGTTTTCTTGGCGTGCTTCAGTCACTTGAAGGTAAGTAGGCATGACGCTACTTTCGTGCAATTTTATGGCACCTTATGGTGTGACAGCTGCCGTGATTTTGTAACTTTCCAGCGTTGTTGGCCGTGTTGCTCGGGGGCAGCATGGTGAAGAGTGAGGGGAGTGTGGCGTCCGCTCTGTTCTGTTACCGCAGCCGGTGATCAGTTTCAGGGGCATAAAGCTCTCTTCGTTCGGGTAAGCGTGCTCTTTTGTTAACCTGCTGGTTGTGTTAGCTTGGTGCTTAGCCGTCTGCTCTCTGTCCTGCTGTAGCTGTTGAAGCCGCAGCGGCTTTTCTTCCTCCTCCTGTGCTCTGGTGAAGCTGCCCTGCACGGCTCTGTGACGTATCCTCCACCTGGCTTTCCCAAAACATTAACCATCCACGGCCTCCGGTCCTGGTGCGGCCGCTCCGTCTTCGCCATCCGCTCCGTCTTCTCCATCTGCTCCGTCGTCTTCATCTTCTTCGGCTGCTCCGGCACCGTGGCCTTTTTCCACACAGTCCTCTGCGGCGGCTGCGTTACGTTCTCCGTCCCACCACAATTCCTATCGGTTTGGTTAATTGTCTGCTTTTCCTTTCGTCTCTTTTGTGTTTGTGTTCTTTGGTTTATTTGCTTGGGTTAAATCCTATACATATATTTTTGTGTGTTACGTTTTGGTTTTGTTGACCCATCTCTTTTTGGGGTTAAGCATATCAATATTTTCTTATTATTTCTGATCTATTTCTTTGGCGTTCAATTGATTATGTATATTCTGTTTTAGTTTAACATATAGCTGTTGGGTTTGTGTTTGGGGTGATAAATACGCCTGGCCCCCACCCACAGCTAAATTTCGTTGTTTTGTTTCATTATTACTTGTCTTAAGAATTAGTTGGTTTTCTGTATATTTGTATTTGGGTTTAAATATTTGGTTTTTAGTCAGTTCTGTTTTTGTGTGGGTGTGACTGCTGTGTGTGTGTGTGTGTTTTAATCTAGTCCTGTTTTAAATGACTGCCTGAACAACCTGAGTGTCTCACCACCACAGTAGTGTAATTTTGTGGGGGTTTTTTTGTGTTTCCAGGACAGGAGCTGGTGCAGCGGGCGGCAGGCTTCCCCTGGTGGTGGTCCCCTTCTCACTCCCTCCTTAAGTTTGGTGTGGCACGTGGTGATTTGGTTTGTAGTGATTCTTTCTTTTGTGGTTTGAGTTGATTTAGTCTGACCGCCTCGCTACGGCCTAGCTCTGTGCCTGTTGTGTTTATTTCTACTGTGATTGTGGCTTTGATTTGACACTTCAGTTGTTGAGATCCCTGAGCTCTTTTAATTCTGATATACTGCAAATAAAGACATTTTGATGTCTTTTGTAAGTCCGTCTCTCGTCCTCTATACAAATCGTGTAATGAATCTGTGTGACCTCATGTTGGCCAAAGTACAGGGCCAAGGGTGTATTTCCTGGGGTGCAATTCATTGTTGAGCAACTCCCTCCCTCCCCTCCATTCTGCCACAAGTTGGCGTTGTTGGCAGGATGCACTGTTAGAGGACAGAGACGTGACTTTCATTTTTTTTGTGTGTGTTATTAGTTTGAGTTTGATTGGGGTTTTTTTTCTTTCCCTTTTGGTTTTGTTGGGTTACGTAGTGGTGTGTTGAGGCGGTGGTGAAGACGGAGCAGCAGCATATCTTTTGTTTATTTCTTTCCTTTTTGCCAGTTGGTAAAATCAGGTCTCCATTTTGAGTTGGTGAGTGTGGTTTCTGCGGTTGCTATGGAGGAGGAACTGCAGCAGCTCAGAGAGCTAGTGGCACAGCTTAGAGCAGATAACGAGCAGCTGTCTCGAGCGAGAGATGCTTCCCAGGCTGGTCCCAGTAGGGCTGACCCCGCTCCTGTTGCTTCAGGTGATAATCCTCCAACTGCTGGTGCTAGCTCCAGGGTCACGGAACGGCTGGTTGTCATACCTAGAGATCGTAGATGTCCCATGTTCAATGGCAGAACAGGTGTAGGCATAGCTGAGTGGAAAGAGGAGCTACAGGTGTGTATGCGTGCCCGCCACCTGTCTGTTCGTGATCAGGCTTTCTTCATCTTTGACCACCTGGAAGGGGAGGCCAGAGAGGAGATAAAGTATCGCCCCTGTGTGGAGAGGAAGGATCCTGACAAGGTTTTGACCATCTTGACTGAGCTTTATGGCTGTGTTCATTCATATGTGACCCTGCAGCAATCTTTCTTCTCCAGGAAGCAGCAGGACGGGGAGACATTGTTAGAGTTTTCCTTGGCTCTGATGGCCCTGATGGAGCGTGTCAAGCAGTCAGCACCTGATGCTCTGCCTAATGCAGAAATCTTTCTTCGCGATCAGTTCGTGGAGCATGTGCTTGATGGTTCCCTTCGCAGGGAATTGAAGCAGTTCATTTGTCGCGACCCCACTGCTTCTCTGCTCGACACACGTGGAGAGGCCATTAGATGGGAGAGGGAGGGCTCTCCAAGGGGTGTTAGGGAACGTAGCCACTCTCTTCCTTCGGCCTACGGTCTACAGTATGGAGTACAGGGTAGTTCTCGCCCCGCTCCTCTTGTCTCACCCCATGACTCAGAGTTGAGTGAAGTGAAGGCTCTCTTGAAACGTCAACAAGAACAGCTTGACCAACTGGCCCAGACCATGGCTTCTTTGCAGGCTCGTCCTTTTCTACCTTGGCCCCCTGGCAATGGGCCTTTGATCTGCAGAAGATGTCAACAGCCAGGTCATTATGTCAGTGAGTGTGATGGGGAGCGGTTTCCCGCCCTGCACTTCAGCCGGAAAACTGACGCCCACTGAGCTGCGGAGCCAAAGCTCAGTTGGGGAGGCTGGAGGCTCGCAACCTGACCTCATTGATCGGATAATGGCACCGTGTCCCCATATTGATGTCTTGATGGGTGGGGTCACGGTTTCATGCTTGTTGGATAGCGGTTCCATGGTGTCCAGGATCCCTGAGAGTTTCTTTGTAGAACATTTTGCACCATGGGGCCAAGAGCGCCTTCGGTCTTGTAATTGGCTGCAATAGTTGGCAGCTAATGGTCTTTGTATCCCGTACATCGGTTATTTGGAGCTGGATGTGACCTTGTGTGGAAAAGTGGTCCCTGGTTCTGGGATTCTGGTGGTGAGAGACCCTCCTGATGCTGCATCTGCATCCCCGGGGATCTTGGGGAGCAACATCATCCGTCGATGCTATCAGGAACTCTTTGCCATGCATGGCCCCGCCCTCTTCAATGTGCCGTCAGTGGTTCAAGCCCCAGGCCCAGTCCTTGAAGCCTTGCAACGGTGCCATCAGGCCACCACAGAACATCAGAGAAACATCACTGGTTCCACCCGGGTTCGGGGGAGACGGGCATTACGAATACCTGGTGGAGTACTGAAGCTTGTGGCAACCACCTGTGTAGAGCAGCGGGCTGGTCAGGCTGCGCTGTTTGAACCAACAGAGTCTGGCCTGCCAGCAGGGCTGCTGACTTTCCCTTGTGTGGTCCAGGTTACCCGTGGTACAGTTTACGTCCCAGTGGTCAATGTGGGGACGACTGATGTTCTTCTCTACCCACGTGTTGGTCTTGGCGCTTTAAGTAGTGCGCAGGTTGTCAGTCTACCAGCTGGCATAACTGAGGTGAAGCCCACTACAGCCTCAGTTTCATCCCATGCAGCTGCTGGTGCAACAACGGGTGGGGTACAAGCTGTGGACCTGTCTGCTTTAGCCGAGCAGGAGCAGAGTGAGGTGCATGCTCTGCTGCAGATATACCAGGCAGTTTTCTCGAACCACGACGGCGACTTGGGCTGTACCAACCTTATCTCTCACGAGATTCCCTTGCTGGACGAGATTCCGGTGAGACAGCGGTACCGACGGATACCACCTTTGGAGTACGAGGAGGTGAAGGCTCACATTGACCAGTTGCTGGAAGCTAAGGTGATCCGGGAAAGCAATAGCCCCTTTGCGTCCCCCATTGTCCTTGTCCATAAAAAGGATGGTAGTCTCCGGATGTGTGTTGACTACCGCCTGCTTAATAGCAAGACATGGAAGGACGCATTTCCCCTACCTCACATCGAGGAAAGCCTTGACTCCCTTGCTGGAGCTCGCTGGTTCACCACCCTCGATTTAGCGAGTGGGTACAACCAGGTCCCCGTCGCAGAGCAGGACAAGTCGAAGACAGCCTTTTGTACACCTTTCGGTCTCTTCGAGTTTAACCGTATGCCATTCGGCTTGTGCAACGCCCCAAGCACCTTTCAGCGGTTGATGCAAAGGATGTTTGGGGACCAGCAGTGTCAGTCCCTGCTCTTGTACTTGGACGATATTGTTGTATTTTCATCTTCTGTCTCTCAACACTTGCAGCGACTGGAGGTGGTCCTCAGTCGGCTTCAGAGGGAAGGCTTGAAGGTCAAACTTGAGAAGTGTGCCTTTTTCAAAAGGGAGGTCCGTTACCTGGGGCACATTATCTCGAGCCGAGGAGTTTCCACGGACCCTGCCAAGATTGAGGCGGCGGCAGAATGGCAGCGGCCCTGCCATGTGTCAGCGCTGCGCTCGTTCTTGGGGTTCGCCAGCTACTACAGGCGGTTCGTGGAGGGGTTCGCTGAGCTGGCGGGCCCCCTGCATAAGTTGGTGGCAGAGCATGCAGGTACCCGGTCCAAGCGAGGCTCTGGGTGGGATTTGGGCTCTGCATGGACACCCTAGTGTGAACAAAGCTTCGAAGCTTTGAAGGCGAAGTTGGTCTCGGCCCCAGTGTTGGCCTATGCAGATTTCGCACACTCGTTTATCTTGGAGATCGATGCAAGTCACAGTGGCCTGGGAGCTGTTCTTTCGCAGGAGACTGACGATGGGTGGCGTGACGCAAGCAGAGGGCTTCGACCCACGGAGCGCAACATGGAAAATTACAGTTCGATGAAACTGGAGTTCCTTGCACTCAAGTGGGCGATGGGAGAGAAGTTCCAGGAGTATTTGTTGGGGCACAAATGTGTGGTCTTTACGGACAACAACCCGTTGAGTTACCTGGATTCTGCCAAGTTGGGGGCCATAGAACAGCGGTGGGCCTCTCAATTGGATGTCTTTGATTTCGAGATCAGGTATCGTTCGGGACGCGTCAATAGGAATGCTGATGCTCTCTCCCGGCAGTATCTGTCAGGGTCCAGTCTGGCTGAACAGGCGCTACCTGGCACTTCGGTCCCACTGCTCCCCCAGCCAGCTTCAGTCTTGGCTCCAGTGGTACCTGCAGCCCAGGCCGCGGTGTCTGTCTTCCAGGGCCATTCTCCATCTGACCTTCGTTCCTTCCAGGAGGCGGATTCTCTCTTGGGTGACAACTTTCGACTCAAACCGACTCAAGAGGAGAGGCAACAACTTCGCGCCTTGGCTTTGACGCTCCTGAGAGAATGGGACCGCTTTGTCGAACAAGGTGGTGTACTGTACCGCCGGACTTTCCGTCCAGATGGGGGGGGGGGTGTCTCCAGCTTGTTCTGCCTGCTGTCCTTAAGAAGGAGACTCTGACCCAGTTGCATCAAGACCATGGTCACCAGGGTATCGAGCGCACCACAGAACTGGTACGACAGCGTTGTTACTGGCCGAGAATGTCTGCTGACATCAAGGAGTGGGTCCAGACCTGCGAACGCTGCCAAGTTGCCAAAGATTCAGGGTCAGTGCCCCACAGCTTTATGGGTCATGTGCTGGCGTCCCGGCCGAATGAGATTGTCGCCATCGACTTTACATTGCTAGAACCATCACAGAATGGGTTGGAGAACGTTTTAGTGATGACCGATGTGTTTAGTAAATACACTGTGGCAGTCCCAACCCGGGACCAGCGTGCTGCGACGGTTGCCCAGGTCTTGCTGACTGAATGGTTTTTCCCAGTTCGGCGTTCAAAGTCGCATTCATTCCGACCAGGGTCGGAGCTTTGAGAGTTCCCTGATCCACCAGCTCTGCCGCTTGTACGAGGTTGACAAATCGCAAACCACTCCTTACCATCCAGCCGGCAACAGACAGGTCGAACGCTTTAATCGGACGCTCCATGACTTATTGCGAACTTTGCCAGTCTCCCGGAAGTGGGATTGGGTTTCTTGTCTCCCCCATGTGTTGTTTTGTTATAACACTACGCCACATCAAAGTACAGGGCAGTCACCTTTCTTCCTGATGTTTGGTTGAGAGCCCAGGCTCCCTGTGGACTTTCTTTTGGGCCGGGTCCAGGACCCTGAGCCAGGGGAGGTACAGGACTGGATGACCGAGCATCAGGCGAGGCTCAGAGTGGCATTTGAGAATGCTCGTGGTAGGTTGTTGGCCGCTGCAGGTCAACGGAAGGAGTGACATGATCAGCATGTTCGAGAGGCCCCTTTGCAGGTGGGCCAGCTGGTCTATCTCCGAGACCTTTGTGTCAGGGGTCGACACAAGCTTCACGACAAGTGGAGCCCAGTGCTCTACCAGGTGTTGAAAGCCCCATCCGGCAGTGGAGCAGTTTACACCATTGCCCCTGCTGAGGAGCTCCACAAGGCTCGGCAGGTGCATCGGGATATGCTGAAGGCTCAGGTTGTGTCCAGTGCATGCCCTCCCAGGGTGCTTTCTCCACCAGCTCCGACGGCGCCCGTAGGTTCCCCTGACTCACCTGAAGATGGGGAACTATGGCTGCTGGCCCTTGACAGTTCTGCACCTTCCACCACTGAGGCACTAGCTCGATCTTGCCCTATGGGACCTGTTACTATGACTCCAGCAGGCGCTGAGCCTGACACAGGCCCAGGCCCAAGTTCGGAGCCAGAGCGTGTTCATTCTGTGGCTCCGCCCTCTAGTGGTCAGCCTAGCTCTTAGTCAACTTGGCGTCATAAACACACATAAACCTCTAAAAATTCTCAAGGGATCCTTTAAGAAAAGTGTTCGCTTCTGTCAGGATTTCCTCGGTGCTGCTGGAAATCTATTTTTTTTCTACTGGTTCTGATAAAATCCTGCAGTTATCATTTAAATCCTTGAAAATCTAGTCACAAACTGTATTTGCTGTAAAACATTTATCTAAAGTGTGAAGATGCCTGCAGAGAAGAATAAAACATCTCAGGAGAAAACAAACACTGAAGACTCAGAGATTCAGCTGGAATCTGACCACGCTGATGAAACAGGATGATGGAGACTGTGAGTCTGACAAAGACGTTGACTTTAACCCTCGTGATGCAGATGTCACGAACGCAATCAAGGGGACGGAAAAACGATTCTAAAATAAATTAGACGGCGTATTTTCATGAATGAAAGAAGTTACAGACAGAGTGAAGGAAGCAGAGGAAAGTATATCAGGGCAGAAGACGACATCGTTCAACTTCAGGCTCCTACAAACACTTCGGAGACTCAAGTGAAGCAGCTGACAGAGAAAGCCGACGACATGGAAAACTGGAGTCGGAGGAATAATCTGAGGATGGTGGGTTTGTCAGAGAATGAGGAAGATGCATAAGAGTTTTGTCTAGAAATGGAGGCTGGTGCTCGTCTGGCTTTGGAGCGAGCACACAGAATCTGTCCACCACAACGGTGAAGGAGAACGAAGACACACCTCCACCAAGAACTCTCGTTATCAAGTGTCTGAACTACAGACAGAACCAGCAGCTGAAGTGAAGCTGAAGTTTATTATAAAGACCGACTCTTTGACTCAGACGTGTCTGCAGACATTCACCAGAAACAGTGTGATGAAGAGCGACAGCAGCTACATGATGAGGGGATCAGCAAACACAGAATCATCTTTCCTTCACAGCTTCTTCTCACACAGGGAGAAATCCACACTGTCTGACAGCCAGGAAGGACTGAATGAAGAGTGAAGGTGGAGCCACAGGTGGAGAACCTGGCTTACCTTCGTCTCTGCCAAAGATAGTCCAGGTGTCTATCCAGGTAAGTTGAGCAGGCAGCAGTCTTCACAGTGAGTCTCAGGCCGGACCTGCTGCCTGTCACAGCTCTGTGTTTGGTACTGACTGTTAGCAGATTGGGACGAGCCATCATCAATCTGTAGACTGGACAAAGCTGGCAGCCATTGTTCTTCTGACAGACTCTGAACTATGCTGATAGGAGAGAGAAGGTCGGCCTTCCAGCACCTGCTGGTTCCTCACAGGTGTGTGGACCGACCCACTTCACACAAGGAGTGAACAGCTGGGGGGGAGGGGCCAATCCACTCCAGGTGTAGGGAGGGATTTCATGGGATTCTGATCCATGTTGATCGTATGAGTGACGTCTCTTTCTGTGGTTTCTTTCTGATCTTCAGATTTGGTTCCTGCTTCTCGATGCTTCATGAATGTGCTGCAGGAGAAGTGTTCTGTCACAACCTGCCACCTGTAAAGTCGGATGTCTGAGACCGGACAGGTGAAGCTTCTTACGTGGAACTGTCTTAAAGTTAAACAGGTAATGGACAGAATCAAGCAGCTGCAGGCAGAAGTAGTTTTGTTAGAGGAAACCCATGTGATGGCAGCAGATACAGTGAGGACACAGAGGAGACGGCAGCTCAGCTGCTCTCTAGTTGCTCTACTTCAGATGCAGGAGATGATTCTGACTCATGAATCCATTTATATACAGGTCGACCACAGAACTACAGACCCAGCAGGCAGATTCATTATTGTTCAAGGATCTGTAAATGATTACATCAATGTTTATGGTCCTAACGATGAGAATCGAAGACGGGTCAACAGGTTCTGACGACACACAGGCCACATCAAGACAAGTGATCCAACAGTTCATGACAGATTTAAATCTGTTGGATATTTGGAGACATCTTAATCCTGACATGTTGGAAGGATGTGAAGTGTATGAGAAATAAAATCCTGAATATCAACACGCCATCATCTGCAGAAACATTTATCTTCCACTTCTGTCCTCTAAACACTGAAGAGTCAGAAACACACATTCAGAGACACGTTTCTGTTCCAAGCAAAGCGTCTTATTGCTTCACAATGGAAGAACAGAAAGGCAGTATAAATAAGTATAAATAAGTGGCTGACAGAAACCACAATAAACACGTCTGTGGAAGAAGACACTTTTATTGTGAAAGGACAATTTAGGAGGTTTGAGGGAATCTGGAGTCCTTCCTTCTCCTTTCTTGAACTTGGTGGAGACGACGCACCGATAGTTGATTTACAAGTTGTGTCAGAACTAATATGACGTGACGAGAAGCTTTCAGATACCTTTTATTTATTGATCTATGTATTATTGTTCTGATCTATTTTAACCTCTGGGCTCCAGGTCTTTAGCTCCAGCAGTGTTAATGTGTATTATTCAGCCTGTCAGGACTTTGTGTCCACAGAAGAACCAAAGTGTTGACTTTATTCTAACATGTGTTTCCTCTACAGTTCACAGAGACTAAACTGACTCACACTCTCACAGTAACATCACACACACCTTGTTTTAACACTCACCTGCCTCACACTTTAGTCTTCCTCCTCCGTCTTCTTCTGTCTGTTCTGATCTCAAAATGGAGTCTGACGGACTGAACACTTTCACTTTCAGCCTCCCTTCCTGTTCGGGAGTCTGGATCACGTGATCACTGTTGCTCCTCGGGGTTCTGACTTCTGAGCTTTGTGGGTCTAAAGTACCGAACCGTGAGAGAGTTGAGGAGCGGAGATAGATGACTACCAGCTGACATCAGCTGAAACAGTTCAGACACAGAAGCAGAAGTTCGCTTCACACTCACAGCTTCTTATTAAAATGTTCCAGTCCACCTGAAAAGTGTATTTTCTCCAGTAGATGGCGCTGTTCAGTCATTTTCAAGCCAGTTCATTTACTGGAAAACATCATAAATATGGAGAGATTAGATGAGAATGAATCATACAATGAACCGGTCTGTGATTGGTTTACAGTCCTAAAACTTTGATCATTTTAACTCCAGCATTTTGTTCTTATTGTCCTTGTTCATGGTAAACTTCTTCCACCACTTCTCCATCAGTATCTGTTTGATCGCTGAACAAAAGAGGATTGTGGGCATTGAAGTCTCTGCACCACATTTCTCTCGTGTCCGCACTTCCTGATGTCTCCTGAAATGTTTCCATCATTCAGTTCTTGTTAAAACTGATGACTTTAACATCTCCTCCGGGACGACACAGTTCTGTCACCACGCATTCAAACTCATGTGATACACTGATTCTTCTAAAAGCTAAAGTGTCCTTAATAAATGTGACACATCCTCCATCTTGCCTTCCAATTCTATCATATCTTACAGAACTATATCCTGGCGTGACAAAGTCCAAGTGAGGTCTTAAGTACTGTTTTCAGATCAGTCACAACTTTCTTGAACTCTTCTGCTTCTGTCCTTCTATTGTAGGATGTGGATCACCATGACGATGATACTAATTACCTTGAGACGGTCCATCATAGTGAGTCGGGTTCCACATGTCATGTATCAGTTCAGCTGTGAATTCTTTAAACCCCAGAATCTCTACAGCTGCCTCAACAATTGTCTTGATTCTATCACTTTTCCTCTTTTGCTGCATTCCAACATTCACAGTCTTGCAGATGAAAGCAACAAACTAATTTTGTCCACAATCAGTGTGTCTTCATTAATCTTCTCTATGAATGAATTTGGCGTAGGAAGCAGAATCTCTTTTTGTTGGTTCTCAGACACCCTTGTACTATTTATCATGTGCACAGCACTGGGTCTGGCTAGCTCACTTTCCTTTACTCTTTTAACTGCGTTGGTATAAGACAGCTGGTTTGTTACTTTATATTTTTGTACCTCTCTGGCTTGCCTTTGAACAGGACACCCTCCATAAGCAGCACTATGTTCACCACCACAGTTACAGCATCTGATTTTTGCGTCTTGGCCACACTTTCCATATTCATGTTCACCTGCACATCTTAGTTTTCCTTTACATTGTCCTGCAGTGTGTCCCATTCTCTGAGTCTTGAAACATCTCAGTGGTGCTGTGATAATCTCTCTCACATCACAGCTCAAATATACTGTTCGTACTTTCTCAGACAAACTGTTTTCAAACTGAAGGACTACTGACAGACTGTCTGATTTCACGCCGTTTCTCTGTGTTTGCAGCCTTGTAGCTTTCACCACCTTTCCCCCTTTTACTTCTGGAGCTGTCAGATCTGTCGACACAACCAAAGGTACATCATAAATAACACCTCTAAGCTTTGATACGTTTCCTGAGATTTAATGTATCTGCTCTGATGAAGTTATCTCTTTAAGATACTTGTTACTCAAGTATTCAGCAAACTTGATCTTCCCCGTTTCTTTTTCAGTTGCTTTTGTCAGTTTCAGTGGGTGAAACTGTCCCCCTTCTTTTTTGAACACTATCATTACTTTCCATTCAGTTTGTTCGCTCTCCCTCCTCATGTTTTCCACCTTAGTTTCTTCAGCCATGTCGCCAGCCTCCAAGCCAGAAGCTGCACTACCAGAACTGTCACTCCTATCTTTCCTCTTTCTACTGACATCCTGCCATGGCATAATATCACTATCTCCATCTGTACTGTCACCATGATGGTTACAGTCACGGGACAGATTCTGCTAATCCGCCAATACTCTGTTCACGTCTCTCTCGTGATCACGTGCTCCAAACAATTATCCATCTCTAACCTCCAACCATACAGGTGTGTCATGAGAACCGTGGACACTCAACCCAGCCTGCCGCTCACCTGAGGAGGAGGAAGCTGCACCACTTGTGTTTTCTCTCTATAATAAAAGCATAAAACACAAACCTGGAGGAGGTTATAAGGTGTTAGATCGACTCGTAGTGATAGCTGAGCAGTGTCTCTTCATGTGTCAGTCAAATAAAGCTTCTGAGGTTTTTGTATTTTGGTTGCGAAGCCTTTAAAGCTCCTCCATCTCCCGCTGTGTGAGGCGCTGCTGCGTGACTTTTCCTTCTGTTTTCTCTCCTAAATCCTTTAAAACACATCAGAAGCCCACTTAAAAGAGTTCAACAGTGAGACGAGATGTTCCTTCAGACACACAATGTAAAAACACTCCACTGATGTGAATATTTCCTCATTAATCAGAGGTCATTTTGATTTCTGCAAACACACTCGGGTTAGTACAACAAACTTCCTGACACAGGCTATGTCCTTTATACCACCGTTGTTTCCTGTTAATATATATTCTAATCAGACTTTGATGATAGTTATTATAATCAGAAATGTGTCAGAGAGAGATTTATCCCTGCAGGCTCCTCCACAGACTGACACACACAGCTCATTAAACTCATCTTGTCCGTGGACTTTTCTCCAACACCAAGAAACTATAATTCAAACAGGGGTTTATAAAACACACACAGCTGGGCCGAGGCTCAGGAAGCACCGACGAGCTTCATCCACTCAAATAACACACTAACTGCACATCGAGGCTTTCTGCTGATATAAAGACACTCTGTAGTTTTAAAGAAGAAGAAGAAGAGTGTTTCTGCCTGAACAAACTGAAGAATCAAACTCTCTTTGTGTTCATGACTGAACAAACTGAATCAACAAACTGACCTTAAAGGACCACACAGTTTATACTACTGCACTCTGTTTACATGTGGCGGACCCTGCCACCTCTCTAGCTTCACACGGTGTTCTGGGATCTTATTTTCCTCTGAGAGCAGCTCGTTTAATCACTGATGGAGAAAATATGTATTTCTGAGTTTGTGTTATTAACTCATTAATAATCAGTGAGTCTGTGTTTCTTCTCTAAAACTACGTAGTGCCCCTTTAAAGTACTTTAAGTCACATTTTCACATCCAAACTGGCCCAGCGTATGTAGATGTGTCCCTGAAACACTGAGTCAGTGAATCACAGTCAATTTACAGACAATGAACGAGCAGCTATGTTAATCTGTATTATAAAAACATCTCATGGTTTTCAGCTCCACACATGTGAAGATTTGCTGCTTCACCTTTTAGCCACAGGCGACATTTTTTCTACTCTGAGTTCTTTTATTTTGTAGACTTTAAGAACATTTCCTGATTAAACTGACAGACTTTCACTGAGGCAACATTTTCAGTGCCGGACTTTAACTTTGAAGAGGATCCTTTTTCTTTTACAGAGCTGTATCAGTACTTTTACTCCAGTAAAGGATCTGAATACTTCCTCCATCGCTGACAGCCGGCACATCTGTGATGCTGTTAACACACTCAGTTATGAGATACAACAAAATTAATGCAGTTTAACTTATAAATAAAGTTGTTAATGGAGCGGTGTAGTAACGAGTCCTAAAACCTGGAAATCAGTTTGTGTTTCTGCACATCTGCTTCCCTCGTCTCAAAGTTGATGAGTTGTTGAGTTGGTTTTCAGTTTAAAGCCTGAAATAAGGTGTGTGGTTACCACAGGCTGAAGATATCTACACGTTCTGCTCTACCACATAAAATACATCAGGAAATGTCCCACAGTTTAACTATGAAGCGCTCACGTGTCTTAAAAACACACCATCACCTTCAGTAAACTTGTGGATTTCTCTGGTTTGAACATTGTTGTGATGTAAGAACACAACTCAACAACATACAGAACAAAGGTCGAGTCGTTTTTAGACATTTTAATGCAGAAATGTTACATATTACATCTTTAAATCAAGTTGAACTCATTGATGATTACATTTAATTCATCATTCAGTTAAACGTCAGTGAGGCGACACAATGGAAACGGTGACATCTGCTGCTAAACACTACACATTATTTTACTGTAAGTACGGCAAAGTTATTACTTATATTATTATTGTAATCATCACAATGCAGTAGGCAGAGCTTCGATATATTTCAAACTCACTTCAGGACTATGTATAATGTCCATTGCTTGTATTTGTGTTTGGCTGGAGTAAATGGATATTTAATGTACAAACATGTTCTGGTTCTAAATGTGTGTTTGGACTGGATGGATTTGTTCTGTTCTTGTTAAATCCAGGGGGCAGTAGGGAGGGCAGTTAGTGGCCCCAACACATGGAGCTGGATGCTGGACCTGGTGACAGTGGAGCTGATCCCAGAGCAGTTCAGACTGCAGCACTGACAGTCATCTCCACTTGTTGTGATTGGTCCGTCAGTCACTGCTGGATGAAGCTCTCCTCTCCACTCCACCTCCCAGTAACACGGCCCAGTCAGAGCCTCTCCACCCACCAGCTGATGGTGCTGCTTCAACCTCTCTGGATCATCAGGACACAGCTGATCCTCTCAACACCTCCACTGAAAATCCTTCCACCTGATGAGAGAATGAGAGAGAGCAGAAGAGATCCATGAGAGTTCACAGAGACTCCCTCCATCAGCTGTCAGTCAGTGATATAAAGACCAGCAGGACTTCAGTCCTGTTCAGACCACAAGTGGAGCGGCTGTGTAGCGTAGCCAGCTTCCTTTCAGCTTCATGTTAACGTGTTGGAGTGAAGCTCACAGGTTTACTCTGCAGGTTTCACTGAAGTACACAGTGAAATAAACTGCAGAGAGTCCCTGAATGCATCATGGCTGCAGAAACACTTTAATGATGATTGACAGCTGTTAAAACCTGCTTTGAAACATTACAAATATGTAAATATGGAGTCTGCTGTAAAACATGTGGAGCAAACAAAAGACAGATGGACAGATGAATCTATGATGTTAAAGCTCCTACATGTTCATACACAGACTGACGGTCGAACATCAGCTGTGGTTACTGGACTTCAGCACAGCTTCTGCTCTGTACAAACACCACATGGTTACTAAATGTAATGATGGTTCTCTGAAATCAGAGCAGTGATTTGCAGGCTTCAGTCAGACTGATCTGTACGGTGGCCCTGAAGGTCAAAACACATCAACATCTCAGATTACAGAAAAGGTGGGACAGCGTTCTTGGTTGTAATTGGACAGAACCAGAGTCCCTGTGGACAGTTTGATGTTTTGTGAAATGTTGTTGTGTTTTGACCTTCAGGGCCACCGTAGACCTGAGAGCTGTGACACAGATCAGCTGATCAGTTCTTCAGTGTTTTAGAGAGATCACATCTGATGAATGAGGACGACTGTCTCTACACATCCTGTGATGCTGTCAGCTGTGATCCAGCTTTACTTCCTGTAGACATGAACACAACAACAACAGTCGTCTTCACATCAACTCAACACCAGATCACAACAAGCTTCTGGCTCGTCTGATTGGCTGACTGTTCTCTCTCTGTCTTTCTGTCCAATCATGAAGCCTGTCACCGTTCTCCTCTCACAGCTTCACTGAGGAAAACAGGAAATACTGGATCTTTACTTTGATACTGACTGTGTTCAGAACAATACTGCTGAAACCAGCGTGGACTGACTCCAACCCTCTACTGACCTCAGAGTCTCCAGTCGACAGTGTGGACTGTCCTTCACGAGTTCAGACAGCAGCTTCACGTCTGACTCCTTCAGGTTGTTGTTTCTCAGGTGCAGCTCTCTCAGATGGAAGGGGTTGGACTTCAGAGCTGAGGCCAGAGAATCACAGCTGATCTTTGACAAACTGCAGCCCGTACAATCTGAATAAAGAATAAATGATGCAAATTCACAATTTAAATATTCAGTCAGTAAAATCAGTCATCAAAGCTTCATTAAAATGTAAAAACAAAATGCTGAATATATGTTAAATAGTTAAAATAGAAATGATTTAACTTTTCATTGTAGAATGTATTTTTCTCATTACTTTAAAAAATAATTTAAAAAAACATGATTTGGAATCTAAGATTAAAATCAATAGTTGAGGATGTTCAATGTTCAGTGAATTATTCATATTGTTATATGAAGGTTTTAAATGTGCAGCTCTAAACAGACTTTAGCATTAAGATGCTCAGTGTGGATCAGTATAATATCAGCCTGATGTCTGCAGTTTAGTGTCAACACAACTTTCACATCATATTAATCTGAGCACAGAAGGAAAAAATGGTGTCTGACCTCAGAGTCTCCAGTCGACAGTTTGGACTCTCCAGTCCAGAACACAGCAGCTTCACTCCTGAATCCTGCAGCTTGTTCTCACTCAGCTCCAGCTCTCTCAGATGGGAGGAGTTGGACTTCAGAGTTGAGGCCAGAGAAGCACAGCTGATCTCTGACAAACTGCAGCTCCTCAATCTGAATAAAGAATAAATGATGTGAGTTTAAAAGACAATGTTCCTGCTTGAAATCATTCAGTGTTTAATAATCTGTTCAGAGCTGAAGAAGGTTTAGAAAATGAAGCTCCAAACACCTGAACCCAACAGGATGCAGGTTCAACACTGTCAGATACACAAAGTGAAACAGAGCTCTCATTAATATTAATGACAACGTGCTGCTGCTTCAATAAAGACGTAGTGATGTCACCTCTTAAACTCTGCAGCTCCACCAGAGGCTCCATCTATACAAACTCATGTTGTGCAGCCAAATAAAAACCCACAGAAACTGATTCAACATCTGATTCGACTATTTAAAGCTCCTGTTATTAACACAGTTGAGTTTTGAGTCTCGTTCCCGACTCGTCAAATTCTGACGCTGTGGGATTGTAGGTCGGTCGGCCGCCGGCCCAAAGCGTCAGAACTTGACGGGTTGGGAACGAGACTCAAACATCAACTCTGTCACCAACAGGAGCTTTAAGATAAAAGTCATCCTGAGCTGAAGTGTTTCAGTCAGTACAGACGTCACATATCATCATAAAGGTTTGGAACAAACACACGTTTGTTGTTGTCTGACAGAAGAAAACACAACGTTTGTGTTGTTATTTTCAGAAGCAAGAAGGAAAAGTGCAAATCAATGATGAAGAGGCTGATAGAGAATAAAACAGTGCTGAAGTTCTGATGTTATATTAGATATGTTTTAAATATGAAGCAGAACAAGATGCTCAGTGTGAATCAGGACAGAATCTATGAGGTCAAATCTCCTTCAGAACTGATGACATCATCACTGAGATTTAAACAGTCTGGAATCATGTTTTCAAAGTATTAACCACGGTTTAAAATAAATATTCAAATGGATTCAAACATGTGAGAACAACAACAGGATGTGTGAAATAATTGTGTCTCACTTATAATTCATCAGCAGTGTAATATTTTCATTGTTATTAAAGTTTGTCTGCAGAGTTTCACACATTCAACACGTGCAGTGTGTTGAATCACAGATCACATCACACTCATGTGTCTTTTGTCCAACGTGACTTAAACATCATCCGACCTCCTTTTTTCAGAGATTCAACACTTTCTTCTCAGAGATTTAAATCTCTGCGGGGGGCCACACCTTTCTGATGTCACATTAGGGCGTCTGTGTCCAACAAGTTGTGTCACTTTACAAAGCTGACACACAAACATTAACACCTTCCTCACTCTGTGATTGGTGAGCTGAGTGGAGGTGAGATAGAGCCCAGGTTTCAACTTCTCTCTCAGCTCTTTGTTCATCTGTTACACAACTATTTCTGTCACTTTGAAATATGAGCTGAGTGAAACTCTACCAATGTCTTCCAGGAGAGAACATGTGAGAAGTTACCTCCATGTTTAAACCATTGTTGAGCCTCCAGCAGCTCTTCGCTCCACCTTTGGCTGTCTGAAACAGCTATGAACAGTTTAGCTTCACTGATGCACACTGATCCCAGGCTAAAAGGTGGAGTTAACACACTGCAGACCACTGATTGGTCAGTGGGAGCAGCCAGAGTCGTCTCGTCCTCCACGCTCTGAAGGAACATTTCACTTTCTACCTTTTCAGCAGTCTTCTGTCTCGCTGCCTGCAGCCTTTCTCAAGTAAAGCTAGTTTCCTTGTTGTGATGAACAACCACACGTGTGTGCTGTGTGGAGAGAATGTGTGGGCGAGCAAGAGAGAGAGAGAGAAAACTTTAAGTTAATTAAATCTTTATAGATTCACAGAAACACATGAACTGACCTCAGAGTCTCCAGTCGACAGTTTGGACTCTCCAGTCCAGCACAGAGAAGCTTCACTCCTGAATCCTGCAGCTTGTTGACACTCAGCTCCAGCTCTCTCAGATGGGAGGAGTTGGACTTCAGAGCTGAGGCCAGAGAAGCACAGCTGATCTCTGACAACCTGCAGAGACTCAATCTGAATAAAGAATAAATGATGTGAGTTTAAAAGACAATGTTCCTGCTTGAAATCATTCAGTGTTTAATAATCTGTTCAGAGCTGAAGAAGGTTTAGAAAATGAAGCTCCAAACACCTGAACCCAACAGGATGCAGGTTCAACACTGTCAGATACACAAAGTGAAACAGAGCTCTCATTAATATTAATGACAACGTGCTGCTGCTTCAATAAAGACATAGTGATGTCACCTCTTAAACTCTGCAGCTCCACCAGAGGCTCCATCTATACAAACTCATGTTGTGCAGCCAAATAAAAACCCACAGAAACTGATTCAACATCTGATTCGACTATTTAAAGCTCCTGTTATTAACACAGTTGAAAGTTTCATTTTGAACAAGGTCAGTAGAAAACCACATTTTGGGTTCACTGTGATTTACTGTGGATGGTGACATTTATTCTTTCTGGCTATAATAATCTGAAGTTAATTTATTGGGACATAGTTGTCATGTGACTCATTTTAAGTGCACTTAACTACAGTAAGAACACATTAACAAGGTACGTAATGATCCTTTAACACTGAAATAAAAACAGACTGTTATCCCATTAAGAGCACATAAACACATCACACTCATGTGTCTTTAGTCCAACGTGACTGAAACATCATCCAAACTCCTTTTTTAAAGATTTCACACTTTCTGTTCAGAGATTTAAATCTGTGTATCTGTGTGTGTTGTACGTCAGGCAGTAATATACAATAATGTAGAGTCACCTGTGTGTGTGTGTGTGTGTGTGTGTGTGTGTGTGTGTGTGTGTGTGTGTGTGTGTGTGTGTGTGTGTGATATAAATATATAATTAGGAGACAAACTGTTCAGACTGTCAAACTTTAAACTGAGTTGTTGTGATTTGAGCTCAGACAACAAGTGAACTGAAGGAAATTTAAAACTTCTGTTCTGGATTTAAATCTTTATAGATTCACAGAAACACATGAACTGACCTCAGAGTCTCCAGTCGACAGTTTGGACTCTCCAGTTCAGAACACAGCAGCTTCACTCCTGAATCCTGCAGCTCTGTTGTCACTCAGGTCCAGCTCTCTCAGATGGGAGGAGTTGGACTTCAGAGCTGAGGCCAGAGAAGCACAGCTGATCTCTGACAAACTGCAGCTCTTCAATCTGAATAAAGAATAAATGATGTGAGTTTAAAAGACAATGTTCCTGCTTGAAATCATTCAGTGTTTAATCATCTGTTCAGAGCTGAACAGGTTTAGAATGTCGACGTTGTTGGGACCCACAGATGAAGTCGTTCATTGTGGATTTCAAAATGGACTCTGAACTGAACTCAGTGTCCCAGAATTCACCATTCTTCACACCTAGGTGCAAAATTCAGCATTGAGGTACGATTGGTCAGGGTGACAGACCCCCTGCTGACCAGATAGTCAAAACTCCAGCACCTTCCTTGTTCTCTCTCTCTCACTCTACGCCCTCCATGCCTTCAACTTCTGATCCTCAAGGGCTCCTCTCCACTTCCCCCCACGGGGCTGCCTGCCCTCAGGATCTCTTCTTCTGGGCCTAACAAGCTGCTGAGAGCCACAAGCTGCATTTGCAGCAGGCCCAGAGAACTTCTCCTCACTGCAGCGACACGAGGTCCTGCCAGTATTCCAGATCAGTTAGCACCAGCAGCTGTGACGCAAAGCTTGCCAGCAAAATCTGAGGAACGCCAAGCAAGTTAGCACCGAGCTGCTATCCTTGCAAAGGAAAAGAGCAAATCATTTACTACTCTGACAGACTTTCATCAGACCTTCACAGCAGCGAACAGCATTCAACATTGGAATCCCAACCTTCTCCTGCAACCACCAGCACCTTTTCTTCAAAGACTGGTAACACTGAACTGGGCTTAGATAGCATAGCATAGTATGGCTAAGCACAGGACTTTAAACTCTGGTTGATGTGATGCACATGTGTTCACTTTATGTATTTGTTCACTGTTTTGGTTTTATTGTGATCTCAGGTCAGGTTATTGGTAGTTTGCTTTCCTAGACAGTAATTCAACATTAGTGGAATGATGCTTCACACAGACTCAGAGTCTCTGCATGCAACTAACCATCATCTCTAACCTGGCATCACGTCACACACACACACACACACACACACACACACACACACACACACACACACACACACACATACCTTAGGCTGTATATGTTAGTTCGATTGTGTGTTTTCATCTTTGAGTTGAATAAAAGACTTTTGAACCTTCTTGCTGTCTATTTAATATTGTACAAGAGTGAATGTTGTAGGGCTGCTCGATTATGGAAAAAATCATAATCACGATTATTTTGGTCAATATTGAAATCACGATTATTTAAACGGTTATTTTTGATTTTGAAACATGAAGCATTCATTAGCATTTCTCTAAAAAAAAAAACTTTGTTGTGTTTTATTTTGAAAAGTGACCAGATGTTATGTTGTTGTTTTGGTGTGTGACTTCCTGTCTGCTATGTGCTAAATTCGGCTTATTGCTACGTCGTGGCTCCGATCCACCAGAGACAGAAGTCCATAACTCCTCCGGAGGGCTCTGGACTTCCGGAGCTGGACGCAGCAGACACGCAGCGCAGCGACCTGGTGGAAGTTAACACAGAGACTAAAGTGAAACCATCAGCTCTGCTGCCGTGGCCGAGCCGTAACGCAGCGGACACGTATCCAGTCAGCACGGCCGCGTTGAATGCTTTGGGGGAGGGATTGAATTGCGCATGCGCGTCTCTTTCAGAAAATCTCTCGGCCTACTGTACAATGAAAAATGCCAAATAAATCGTTTCAACTCGATTATATTAGTTTGGAGATCGTTTGACCCAAAAATCAAAATCACGATTAAAATTCGATTAATTGCACAGCCCAAGAATGTTGCCAACCTCTACACTGTCAAGAACTCCAAAATCCTTCAACCATTACTAGAAACACATGAACTGACCTCAGAGTCTCCAGTCGACAGTTTGGACTCTCCAGTCCAGAACACAGCAGCTTCACTCCTGAATCCTGCAGGTTGTTGTGCACTCAGGTCCAGCTCTGTCAGATGGGAGGGGTTGGACTTCAGAGCTGAGGCCACGACTTCACAGTGACTCTCTGAGAGTCTACAGCCAATAAATCTGTGATGACAGATAATCGAACATTAAAACAATAGAATGTGACACTTTATTGTGAAAACAGATTCATACATGTTGCATCACAAAGCTCAGGTGGTCAGTTGGTCAGCCTGAGCTGGTCAGTCATTGATCACAAGGTTTGAACCTTGAGCTCCTTCTGTCCACGAGGCCCCAGACTTTCCCTGCCTGAGGAGATCAGAGGGGCTGAACCGGGCCCCATTTTATATCACCCCCCAAAACACACCTGAGTAAAGCTGCTGTTAACCCCTGATGTGGATGTAAAACTTACAGCTATTTCTGCTGTTTAATGTGTGTACAGCACTTTGTAACTGCTTTTTAAAGTGTTATACCAAGAAAATCAATCAATAAATGAACCTGCCCAAGTGCCTTTGAGCAACATGAACCTCACACTGATGTTCAGGACCAAAGTGTCCAGATGACTGTAATGTAAACGTGTCAGATGTGAGTTGATTTATATTCATGAAGCTTTATGTAACTTCACTGCAGGTTGTAACTGCACTCGTATGTGTTTACCTCAGTTATGTGTTTGTGTGCATTTTGTTCTTTGATGCATTTTATTCTGTCGCTCCGTCTGCTTTTCACCTCCCATTCAATTAACTCAGCGTCTTCTACTGCATCAATAGTAGAATTAGTACTAAAGATGAGTTATCATCATGTGATGGGTCATAATCTGTCTCAGGTGGAGTTCACCTGGCTGCAGTAAATGTTTTGGAAAGTAGACGACTACATGTCATTTCATCTCTGAGCTTGGTGATGAGAATTGATCCAATAAGCAGGTTTCATACTTGTTCAGGAAAACATGTCTCGTGTTGAGGTTTTATATAATGCATGTGTGTAAAGTGTTTGTCTTTAATACTGAAGGCTTCAGCTTCACCATGATGTTTAATGTGAATCACATCTGGACTTACCGAGCCTTTCTGCAGTTCCTCACAGCTGGAATCAGTCTCTGTTGTCCCTCATATGATGTGATGTTGTATTTCTCTGTGTCCAACTCATCCAGAACCTCCTCTGACATCTGCAGCATGTAGGCCAGAGCTGAGCAGTGGATCTCAGAGAGTTCCTTCTCTGATCTGTTCTCTGACTTCAGGAACTCTTGGATCTCCTGATGGACTGAGTGGTCGTTCATCTCCGTCAGACAGTGGAAGATGTTGATGCTTCTGTCAGGAGAGATCTTATCACTGTTCATCTCCTTCAGGTTGTTGATGGCTCTCTGGATGATTTCTGGCCTTTTGTCTGTCTGACCCAGCAGGCCTGCTAAGAGTCTCTGGTTGGACTTCAGAGAGAGGCCATGAAGGAAGCGAACAAACAGGTCCAGGTGGCCATTTTTACTGTCAAGGGATTTCTCCATGGCGCTCCTCAAGAAGTCATCCAGGGATGAGTTACTTTTATACCTTTGACCTCTCAGGAAGTCCTCCAGGACCTCTGTGTTCCTGTTGGTGAAACAGTGGAACATGTAGACTGCAGCCAGAAACTCCTGAACGCTCAGATGAACAAAGCAGTAGACTGTTTTCTGGAAGATCACACTCTCTCTTCTGAAGATCTCTGTACAAACTCCTGAGTACACCGAGGCCTCTGTGACATTAAGACCACACCGCTCCAGGTCTTCTTGGTAGAACATGATGTTTCCTGTCTCCAGATGTTCAAACGCCAGCCTCCCCAGCTTCAGAAGAACTTCCCTGTCAGCCCCCGTCAGCTCCTGTGGACTCGTCTCTCGTCCCTCATGGTACTTCTGCTTCTTCCTCTTTGTCTGAACCAGCAGGAAGTGTGAGTACATGTCAGTCAGGGTCTTGGGCAGCTCTCCTCTCTGGTCTGTAGTCAACATGTGGTCCAGAACTGTAGCAGTGATCCAGCAGAAGACTGGGATCAGACACATGATGTGGAGGCTCCTGGAGGTCTTGATGTGTGAGATGATTCTGCTGGACAGATCTTCATCACTGAACCTCCTCCTGAAGTACTCCTCCTTCTGGACGTCAGTGAAGCCTCGTACTTCTGTTACCCTGTCGACACATGAAGGAGGGATCTGATTGGCTGCTGCAGGTCTGGAAGTTATCCAGACGAGAGCCGAGGGAAGCAGCTTCCCCTCGATGAGGTTTGTCAGCAGCACGCTGACTGATGACTTCTGTGTGACATCAGACACGACCTCATGGTTCTTGAAATCCAGTGAAAGTCTGCTTTCATCCAGGCCGTCAAAGATGAACAGAAGTTTACAGACAGCGAGCTTCTCTGCTGTCACCTTCTGTAATGTTGGATGGAAAACATGGAGCAGCCTGAGAAGACTGTACTGCTCATCTCTGATCAGGTTCAGCTCCCTGAACGACAGCAGAACCACCAGACTGACATCTTGGTTTTCGGAGCCCTCGGCCCAGTCCAGAGTGAACTTCAGCACCGAGAAGGTTTTTCCAACTCCAGCGACGCCGTTGGTCAGAACGACTCTGATGCGTCTCTGTTGGTCAGGTGAGGCTTTAAAGATGTCGCAGCACCTGATTGGAGTTTCACTGAAGGTCTTCTTCTTGGAAGCTGTCTCCAGCTGCCTCACCTCATGTTGGGTATTAACCTCTTCACTCTGTCCCTCTGTGATGTAGAGCTCAGTGTAGATCCTGCTGAGGAGGGTTCCACTTCCTGTTCCATCACTTCCTGTTCCATCACTTCCTTCAGTCACACGTTCACATCTCCTCCTCAGACTGATCTTATGTTCATCTAAAACCTCCTGAAGACCAACATTCACTGAAAAGAGACAAATGTTTGAGAGAATTTGACAATCTGGGATTATTTTCATGATCAATAACAATCCATCAGTATCAGAATATATAAAGTTTGAGTCTCTTCGGGTCTTTTCATTGACTTTGTGTGTAATCTAGACAATCTAGTAATTTGTCCTGGTGTTTGGTCTGAATGCCTCCGAAGTCTCTAAATAAATGTGATGACATGTAGAAGCTGAGATGTTTAAAGCAACATTATGTCACTTTTTGAGGTTAAAGCAGCAGCTTCAGAGTCGTGTTGATGGTCAGGTGTGTTGGAACAGGTGAACGGTGTCTCTGTCACTTGTAGGATCACAGCCTCACATACGTGTTCACTTCAACACGTAACATGTGATGATGTCATGAGTTCTGTTTGTAGTCAGCACCTATATCACGTCTGACAAACTGTTACACACCTGGGATTTGTTTTTACTACAGTGGTGTTGCACTCAGAAACTGTGGGGGCGCCAAATCACACAACAGGAGAATTTCTACATAATGTGTCTTTAACATGTTCAGATGTTCAGTGTGACTTGGTCCAGTTTGTCTCTGACTGTCTGTCCACAGTCCAGCTGTTGTTCTGGGTCTTACCTCCACACTGGGGACAGGAGGAGTCTCCTGGTGAAGCAGACTGGTCCCAGTATGAGCTGATGCACCGTCTGCAGAACCGGTGTCCACAGCTGGTAGAGACCGGATCCTTCAGGACGTCCTGACACCAAACACAGCAGGTGGGCTGCTTCTTCACAGAGACATGACTCCTCTTCCTCTCTCTGTGAACACATTTCTTTAGAACTACAATGATCTGATGATTGTTGTTAAAAACATCCAGATGTGGTCGACACTGTTGAGAAGCTCAGACGTCACAGAGAAAAGTCAAAGTGTCGATACTTTTCATCTTGAATTCAGCATTTAGTGTGTCATGAAAATGATCTGTGAAGATTATCTCTCAGAACAAAACGTGTCAGGATCATAAACTCGTGTTTGTCACACAGATTATTTTCTGCAATAATCCAAAATCCAACTCAAAAATCTCTCAGGCTGTTTGTGGAGGGAGCCAGAGCGATGCTAACTTCAGGGTTAGCCTACAAACATACGTCATGGTTCCACCATCTATTTCATCCTGCTGAGATTTGTTAGTGTCCTCCAGGATCTGACTGAGTTCAGACATGTTAGTGTTCAGGAGACTTTCAAAGACTTTATGTTGGTGTTTCTTCAGTCCTGGAGCCTGATGTTACTCTACAGCAGAACATTACCAGCAAACACTGAATGAGTCGTCTCAGTGCTCTTACTTTGTGTCTGATGGTCCAGGTTCAGGACTGAAGTTTGGAGGTTCACCTTTGGACCAGTCACTCTTCAGAGACGGACAGATGGATCCTGGAGGTTCTGCTCTCCGTTTTCTGGACTGAACTCTGAAAACACCAACATGTTTTTATTCACATCACATGAATCCTTTATCAATAAAGTGATTTAAAGTTTAAATTTTTTGTTATATTTGCTAAAATTGTCATCATGATCTGACAGTAGAATAAGACACAGCTCAGCTGTCTGTGGCTCCGCCCAGTGGCTGTAATTTGGTTTGCAAGAATCCACCGCTCACGGATCAACACAACCAATCAGAGCCGAGGGGCGTGTCTGAGAAGTGTCAATCACGCTGGTGCACACGCTGCTGGCAGTGCCCCTCCCTCGCGCAGGCGCAGTGCCTGTTCTTACCTGGTCAGATACGTTCAAGCTCAAACTCAGGCTGTAAACTATGGCGGAGAAGCAACAGAGCAGAAACATGTCCCACCATTGCCCACATCACAGAGAAGAAATAAGAAGACTGACGAAGAAAAGCAGTGTAAAAAGAAAGAACTGGACCGAGCCAGAGAGGAAACTAGGATGAATATCGGAGTCATTTCAGAGGTTGAGGAGCTGCGGGATTTGTCAGGACTCCAGAGCGACGCAGAGTTAGCAGCTCTTCTGCTGGTCAGGTAAGGACTCCTGCTTGATATACGTTTCATTCTATGTTTTAACCACAAGGCTAAGATGGCAGCGGTTACAGTAATATTCGCAATAGCACATATCGCCGTACGATGTTGCAGTTGAGCTACGTAGCTTGTTGGTAAACTAGCTACGTAGAAAAAAGCAACTTTTTTCAAGTTGCTTTTTGACTTTTATGTGTTTTTGGCAATGTTTTCTCTTTTGTTGTTGCTTTTCCTGTAGCACTTTGAGATTTGTTTGAATGTAAAGTGCACTACAAATCAGATTTATTATTATTATTATCATTATCATTATTATTATTATTAGCTTGTTAGCTTGTATGCTAACTCCGGTGTTTAGCTTTGTCTTTATGGCTTCTGGTTAGCAAAAGTGTCTTTCAGGTGACCGGGCAGTTCTAACGTTAGTTTGTGTTCAGGAGCTCTGAAGTGGTTGAATTGGTTTAGAGAAATAACGTTGCTCATGCTTCAGAAAGACAGCGTGGCGGGTAATGATTACCTGGTAACTCCGTCTACCGCGATGTGAGGAACATTGTTTGTTACTCGGGATATCTACAGTGACTTTGTAGCGGGTTTGACGCGTTTAAATGAAGTGTGGTGCCAGTCAGAGACACGTCTGACAACTAATAATTGTAACATAGAAAGAAAATAGCTCCGTCAAACCATACAAAACAATCAAGCAAATAGCACGTAGCAGCAAATGGAATATATATCACCAAAATCAAGCACTACAAAAAACAAGTGGACCAGAATTCAATTCAGTTTTCAATAGCTGTATTATTCAACTTTGTGTGAAAGATTGTCCCACAGTCTCAGAGTTCAATCTCGTCATTGTAATCTAGTTGTACTGATCAGAAATGGGCTTATGTTTTTGTTTTTTTTATGCGCTGTCTTGGTTATCTGGCTTCCTCTGTTGCCGTGGTTACAAGCCTGCTCGTGCACAGCAGGCTCCTCTGTGGGAGGGGCTTAGAAGGCAGCAGAGAGGAAGAAGGACTGACCTGGGAGCTGTTCTTATTCAAATGTTCTGGCCAAGTCCACTTTTTCCTCAAAACTTCAGACTGCAGCTTTAAGAAGCTCTACAGACACAAACTGCTGCTGCTGTCCATAAAAAGGAGGTTTAAAAGTTTCTGTTTGTCCTCTTAGATCAGATTACAGATTTATAGCAGACACACAGAGGAACATGAGGCGGGAAAAGTCTCAACTATGGACACAAAAGACTTTTTAGTGGACATTTGAATACATGAACACAAAATCAACTAAACAAACATCATCATCACTGAAACATGAGTCATATAAATGAGTTAGTATCAGTCGTCTTACTTTGTGTCTGATGGTCCAGGTTCAGTACTGAAGACTGGAGGTTCACCATCTGGACCAGTCGCTCTTCATCGACGGACAGATGGATCCTGGAGACTCTGCTCGGTCCAACTCTTCCTCCACACAAACACTCATCTTCAGGTCTGAGAGGTGAAACATGAACTGTGAGCTCAGAACACAAGAATCAGTAAAACAGAGAGGACCAGATCTTCATCACAAACACTATATAGAAAACTTTGGGATTCTGATCAATGCTGATCGTATGAGCGACGTCTCTTTCTGTGGTTTCCTTCTGAGCTTCAGATTTGGTTCCTGCTTCTCGATGCTTCATGAATGTGCTGCAGGAGAAGTGTTCTGTCACAACCTGCCACCTGTAAAGTCGGATGTCTGAGACCGGACAGGTGAAGCTTCTCACGTGGAACTGTCTCAAAGTTAAACAGGTGATGGACAGAATCAAGCAGCTGCAGGCAGAAGTAGTTCTGTTAGAGGAAACCCATGTGATGGCAGCAGATACAGTGAGGACACAGAGGAGACGGCAGCTCAGCTGCTCTCTAGCTGCTCTACTTCAGATGCAGGAGATGATTCTGACTCATGAATCCATTTATATACAGGTCGACCACATAACTACAGACCCAGCAGGCAGATTCATTATTGTTCAAGGATCTGTAAATGATTACATCAACGTTTATGGTCCTAACGATGACAATCCAATTCCTACAACGCTTTATTAGTGTTAATCTGTAACCTGTCAGGGCGACACTTTATAGCAGCTGATATGAAACTCCAATCACACTTTGGACCCAGTGAAAGACGGGTCAACAGGTTCTGACGACACACAGGCCACATCAAGACAACTGATCCGACAGTTCATGACAGATTTAAATCTGTTGGATGTTTGGAGACATCTTAATCCTGACATGTTGGAAGGATGTGAAGTGTATGAGAGATAAAATCCTGAATATCAACACGCCATCATCTGCAGAAACATTTATCTTCCACTTCTGTCCTCTGAACACTGAAGAGTCAGAAACACACATTCAGAGACACGTTTCTGTTCCAAGCAAAGCGTCTTATTGCTTCACAACGGAAGAACAGAAAGGCAGCGAGTATAAATAAGTGGCTGACAGAAGCCACAATAAACACGTCTGTGGAAGAAGAGACTTTTATTGTGAAAGGGCAATTTAGGAGGTTTGAGGGAATCTGGAGTCCTTCCTTCTCCTTTCTTGAACTCGGTGGAGACGACGCACCGATAGTTGATTTACAAGTTGTGTCAGAACTAATATGACGTGACGAGAAGCTTTCAGATACCTTTTATTTATTGATCGATGTGTTATTGTTCTGATCTATTTTACCGTCTGGGCTCCTGGTCTTCAGCTCCAGCAGTGTTAATGTGTATTATTCAGCCTGTCAGGACTTTGTGTCCACAGAAGAGTCAAAGTGTTGACTTTATTCTAACATGTGTTTCCTCTACAGTCCACAGAGACTAAACTGACTCACACTCTCACAGTAACATCACACACACCTTGTTTTAACACTCACCTGCCTCACGCTGCAGTTTTCCTCCTTCCGTCTCCGTCGAATCAAAATGGAGTCTGAACTTGAAGACTTCACACTTCACTTAGGTTCCCTCCCTGTTTATGATCCTGGACCACATGATACGAGCTCCTGCCCTCTGCACCTGCAGGAACTCAGGTGTGTGTGTGTGTGTGTGTGTGTTATCTGTCAGTAAAAGGTAAATAGTGTTTCTAGTCTCATTATTTCTGATCCACTTTATATTCTTGTGTTTCTGTCTGGCTTTGTTCTGCTTCCACACTTTTCTCTCTCACTCTGTCGCTGCTGTTCTTCTTCCTGTCTGCGACTCTTCAGCTGCTGTAACCTGAGTTTCCCTGTTGAGGGAATAATAAAGTCTTCTCTTCTCTTTTCTGATGTTCCTGTGAGAGTGTGAGTCAGTTTAGTCTCTGTGGACTGTAGAGGAAACACATGTTAGAATAAAGTCAACACTTTGATTCTTCTGTGGACACAAAGTCCTGACAGGCTGAATAATCCACATGAACACTGCTGGAGCTGAAGACCAGGAGCCCAGAGGTGAAGACAAGAACACTGAGCAGCTTTGTTATTATGACCCGTCACAGAAGTCTCCACGGTCGCAGATGGGTTTGTTCTGATCCGTGCAGAAATGACTAAATGTCCACTGTTCACCAAATAAAGGAGATTTAATTCCTACAGTTCGTCGGCTGCTGAAGACAACAGAGAAGCACTTTCTGTGTGACGAGTCATTTGTTCATCATCGACTAAAGAAAACAGTCGTTTCATTTACGATCTCTGCAGCGAGGTCAGAACCTGTCCGACCCGTTCAGAGAGCACGAGTCATCGTTTCATCACCATCAGTTACTTTACAGATCACATGCTGCATCATCATCAAAGGACGACATTTAGAAACTCATTCAATTCATCAGCAAACTGATTTTTATAAGAAAAGATTTGAATCATCAGAAAGAAGCTGAATATCAAACAATAATCAGACTGAAGCTGTCAGAATCTGAAATAAATCAATAAAAGACTCAATAATACATAAATGTGACATTAAATACAACAATAACACTTAAAATAAATATAGACATGAACTCATTTACATAATGTGAAATTATGAAATTATATTTATCTTTCATTTTTATCATGTAAACATTTTTGTGGAAATTTATTTTAAAATGTTATTTTTTGATTTTTCACATTCATTCATTCATTCGTGGAATTTAATTTGTATTATCTTTTAAAATTTAAAGAGAGAAAACAGAAATAAAAACGTAAATCAAACTGCTTTTTTAATAGTTTTTATTCCTTTCAATAGATTAAAAAAGCAAAAAATATGAACAAAAATAAGGTTTAATCTTTAAGTTCTGGGTCTTTGAGCAGAGTTCATAAAACCACTGAGGGAAGTGTTAAACCACTAACACACATCTGTAACTCATCACTCCAAACTGGTCAGTTCCCAGTAAAATGAAGCTGACAGAAGTCGCAGCGCTGCACAGAACTGCAGACAAACACCACGTCACAGATCACAGCCTGTTTCTCTGCCGGAACAAAGTCATCAATACATACGATCAACCGACTGACTGACAGTCGATACGGATTCAGATCCAACAGATCAACATCTTCAGCAGTCACTGAACTGACTGAAGACATCACAAGCTGCTGAGACCAGAAGAAATATGCAGCTGGGCTCATTTATCGATCTGAAGAAAGCATTCGATGCGATCGATCACGACAGATGGATTAATAAAGGTGAGCGGTGTGGTGTCAGAGGGGCGGTTCTGACCCGGCTGAGAAGCTCTCTAGATAACAGGCAGCAGTCTGAAGATGGGTGAGGACATGTGGTCCTGTTTGGACAGTGCTTGTGGAGTCCACCAGGGGTCAGTGTTGGGCCACTTCTCTTCATGACATTAATGACACACGTCAAACATCAACATCAGTAAAGTTTGTGTTGTTTGCAGACACACAAATATGTTTTGGATCTGCAGCAGATTCTGAAGTTGGTCACATCTGAAATGAGCAAATTAAAAAGCTGCTTTGACAGAAATCAGTGATCATTTCATTTAAGAACAGCAAAGATCAAGTTGTTTGGAAACTGTGGATCAAATAATCGAGTAGAGGTGAAGATGGTTGGAGTGAATGTTGAAAGAGTGTACGTAAACACATTTCTGTGTGTGATAATTGATCACAACATCTGCTGGAAACCTCAATAAAACCTGCTGAATGTAAAGTGTCAGGAAGCGTCTCAGTCCTGAGAGACAAAGCTCGTCCTGGATCACAAACCACTGCACATTCTCTCCTGTTCACTGGTCTGACCATGTTTCAATGACTGTGTGGAGGTCTGAGGGGAAACACCTGCACAACATCACTGCAACACTGTTCACACCTCAATAAAGAGCCATGAGAACAGTTCATAAAGTCAGATATTATCATCACACCAGCTGAGTGTTTCTAAATTCACCTGTGATAAAGTTCATCCACCTGGCTGAAGATCAAACGGCACAAATAACGTATGAAGCCAGAAACAAACTAGGACCAGGTCATATTCACACCCTGTTTCTGTGATAGAGGAGGGTCATATTCTGGAGGGAGAAGCTGAATTTCAAGCTGCGAGCTGTTCAGACGACTATAAGAAGTGAGTGTGGGATGGTATTATGTCGGGGCAAAGTCCTGTTTCCTTTATGGGTCGATACCGATGACGGGCCGGTGTTCTGATGCATCAGTAACGTCCAGTTCTGTTGTCAGAACCAGAACAAACCTGCAGAGTCACTGTGTGTTTGTTGTGAAGGATGTATCTGTTGCGGCCAGGGTTCAAAGAAGAATCGACGCAGAGACGGGGTTGCAAAAGTGGGAATCCGTTTATTCTTGGGCTGACAAGTACTTATGTAGCTCAGGATCTGTTCATTGCTTACGTTGTTATGTGGTGATGATCTGGACTGTTATCAAAATGTTCCTGGTGTCCTTGTCCTTGTTCTTCTCAGTGTTCTGTGTTTCTCAGTAAGTTTGTGTGCGTATGTGCATGTTTTTGCTCGTGCATGTGTGTGTGTGTGTTTGTCTTGTGTTTCATATCTTGGAAGGTCCTGGCGCCTCTTGCTCATGCCTATGTGTGTGTGTTTATCTTGTTGTTGAAGACTCCTGGTGCCTCTATGCTACTGTGCGTGTGATTGGTATTTCAAGGTATCAGGATTTGTCTATATGTTCAGGATATCAGAGAATCAGAGACAGAAAGAGAACAGAGCAGCTCAGACTGCAGCACTGACAGTCATCTCCACTTGTTGTGATTGGTCCGTCAGTCCCTGCTGGATGAAGCTCTCCTCTCCACTCCACCTCCCAGTAACACGGCCCAGTCAGAGCCTCTCCACCCACCAGCTGATGGTGCTGCTTCAACCTCTCTGGATCATCAGGACACAGCTGATCCTCTTAACACCTCCACCTTTCATCACTAGAACACTGACGACCTCCACCTGATGAGAGAATGAGAGAGAGCAGAAGTGATCCATGAGTGTTCACAGAGACTCCCTCCATCAGCTGTCAGTCAGTGATATAAAGACCAGCAGGACTTCAGTCCTGTTCAGACCACAAGTGGAGCGGCTGTGTAGCGTAGCCAGCTTCCTTTCAGCTTCATGTTAACGTGTTGGAGTGAAGCTCACAGGTTTACTCTGCAGGTTTCACTCAAGTCCACAGTGAAATAAACTGCAGAGAGTCCCTGAACGCATCATGGCTGCAGAAACACTTTAATGATGATTGACAGCTGTTAAAACCTGCTTTGAAACATTACAAATATGTAAATATGGAGTCTGCTGTAAAACATGTGGAGCAAACAAAAGACAGATGGACAGATGAATCTATGATGTTAAAGCTCCTACATGTTCATACACAGACTGACGGTCGAACATCAGCTGTGGTTACTGGACTTCAGCACAGCTTCTGCTCTGTACAAACACCACATGGTTACTAAATGTAATGATGGTTCTCTGAAATCAGAGCAGTGATTTGCAGGCTTCAGTCAGACTGATCTGTACGGTGGCCCTGAAGGTCAAAACACATCAACATCTCAGATTACAGAAAAGGTGGGACAGCGTTCTTGTTTGTAATTGGACAGAACCAGAGTCCCTGTCGACAGTTTGATGTTGTTGTGAAACGTTGTTGTGTTTTGACCTTCAGGGCCACCGTAGACCTGAGAGCTGTGACACAGATCAGCTGATCAGTTCTTCAGTGTTTTAGAGAGATCACATCTGATGAATGAGGACGACTGTCTCTACACATCCTGTGATGCTGTCAGCTGTGATCCAGCTTTACTTCCTGTAGACATGAACACAACAACAACAGTCGTCTTCACATCAACTCAACACCAGATCACAACAAGCTTCTGGCTCGTCTGATTGGCTGACTGTTCTCTCTCTGTCTTTCTGTCCAATCCTGAAGCCTGTCACCGTTCTCCTCTCACAGCTTCACTGAGGAAAACAGGAAATACTGAATCTTTACTTTGATACTGACTGTGTTCAGAACAATACTGCTGAAACCAGCGTGGACTGACTCCAACCCTCTACTGACCTCAGAGTCTCCAGTCGACAGTGTGGACTGTCCTCCAGATCAGACAGCAGCTTCACGTCTGACTCCTTCAGGTTGTTGTTTCTCAGGTCCAGCTCTCTCAGATGGGAGGGGTTGGACTTCAGAGCTGAGGCCAGAGAATCACAGCTGATCTTTGACAAACTGCAGCCATACAATCTGAATAAAGAATAAATGATGTAACTTCACAATTTAAATATTCAATCAGTATAAACGTCACAAAGCTTCATTAAAATGTAAAAACAAAATGCTGAATATATGTTAAATAGTTAAAATAGAAATGATTTAACTTTTCATTGTAGAATGTATTTTTCTCATTACTTTAAAAAATCATTTTAAAAAACATGATTTGGAATCTAAGATTAAAATCAATGGTTGAGGATGTTCAGAGTGAATTATTCATATTGTTATATGAAGGTTTTAAATGTGCAGCTCTAAACAGACTTTAGCATTAAGATGCTCAGTGTGGATCAGTATAATATCAGGCTGATGTCTGCAGTTTAGTGTCAACACAACTTTCACATCATATTAATCTGAGCACAGAAGGAAAAAATGGTGTCTGACCTCAGAGTCTCCAGTCGACAGTTTGGACTCTCCAGTCCAGCACAGAGAAGCTTCACTCCTGAATCCTGCAGCTTGTTGTCACTCAGGTCCAGCTCTCTCAGATGGGAGGAGTTGGACTTCAGAGCTGAGGCCAGAGAAGCACAGCTGATCTCTGACAAACTGCAGCTCATCAATCTGAATAAAGAATAAATGATGTGAGTTTAAAAGACAATGTTCCTGCTTGAAATCATTCAGTGTTTAATCATCTGTTCAGAGCTGAAGAAGGTTTAGAAAATGAAGCTCCAAACACCTGAACCCAACAGGATGCAGGTTCAACACTGTCAGATACACAAAGTGAAACAGAGCTCTCATTAATATTAATGACAACGTGCTGCTGCTTCAATAAAGACGTAGTGATGTCACCTCTTAAACTCTGCAGCTCCACCAGAGGCTCCATCTATACAAACTCATGTTGTGCAGCCAAATAAAAACCCACAGAAACTGATTCAACATCTGATTCGACTATTTAAAGCTCCTGTTATTAACACAGTTGAGTTTTGAGTCTCGTTCCCGACTCGTCAAATTCTGACGCTGTGGGATTGTAGGTCGGTCGGCGCCGGCCCAAAGCGTCAGAACTTGACGGGTTGGGAACGAGACTCAAACATCAACTCTGTCACCAACAGGAGCTTTAAGATAAAAGTCATCCTGAGCTGAAGTGTTTCAGTCAGTACAGACGTCACATATCATCATAAAGGTTTGGAACAAACACACGTTTGTTGTTGTCTGACAGAAGAAAACACAACGTTTGTGTTGTTATTTTCAGAAGCAAGAAGGAAAAGTGCAAATCAATGATGAAGAGGCTGATAGAGAATAAAACAGTGCTGAAGTTCTGATGTTATATTAGATATGTTTTAAATATGAAGCAGAACAAGATGCTCAGTGTGAATCAGGACAGAATCTATGAGGTCAAATCTCCTTCAGAACTGATGACATCATCACTGAGATTTAAACAGTCTGGAATCATGTTTTCAAAGTATTAACCACGGTTTAAAATAAATATTCAAATGGATTCAAACATGTGAGAACAACAACAGGATGTGTGAAATAATTGTGTCTCACTTATAATTCATCAGCAGTGTAATATTTTCATTGTTATTAAAGTTTGTCTGCAGAGTTTCACACATTCAACACGTGCAGTGTGTTGAATCACAGATCACATCACACTCATGTGTCTTTTGTCCAACGTGACTTAAACATCATCCGACCTCCTTTTTTCAAAGATTCAACACTTTCTTCTCAGAGATTTAAATCTCTGTGGGGGGCCACACCTTTCTGATGTCACATTAGGGCGTCTGTGTCCAACAACTTGTGTCACTTTACAAAGCTGACACACAAACATTAACACCTTCCTCACTCTGTGATTGGTGAGCTGAGTGGAGGTGAGATAGAGCCCAGGTTTCAACTTCTCTCTCAGCTCTTTGTTCATCTGTTACACAACTATTTCTGTCACTTTGAAATATGAGCTGAGTGAAACACTACCAATGTCTTCCAGGAGAGAACGTGTGAGAAGTTACCTCCATATTTAAACCATTGTTGAGCCTCCAGCAGCTCTTCGCTCCACCTTTGGCTGTCTGAAACAGCTATGAACAGTTTAGATTCACTGATGCACACTGATCCCATGCTAAAAGGTGGAGTTAACACACTGCAGACCACTGATTGGTCAGTGGGAACAGCCAGAGTCGTCTCGTCCTCCACGCTCTGAAGGAACATTTCACTTTCTACCTTTTCAGCAGTCTTCTGTCTCGCTGCCTGCAGCCTTTCTCAAGAAAAGCTAGTTTCCTTGTTGTGATGAACAACCACACGTGTGTGCTGTGTGCAGAGAATGTGTGGTCGAGCAAGAGAGAGAGAAAACTTTAAGTTAATTATATCTTTATAGATCAACACAGAAACACATGAACTGACCTCAGAGTCTCCAGTCGACAGTTTGGACTCTCCAGTCCAGCACAGAGAAGCTTCACTCCTGAATCCTGCAGCTTGTTGTAACTCAGCTGCAGCTCTCTCAGATGGGAGGAGTTGGACTTCAGAGCTGAGGCCAGAGAAGCACAGCTGATCTCTGACAAACTGCACCTCTCCAATCTGAATAAAGAATAAATTATGTAAGTTTAAAAGACAATGTTCCTGCTTGAAATCATTCAGTGTTTAATCATCTGTTCAGAGCTGAACAGGTTTAGAATGTCGACGTTGTTGGGACCCACAGATGAAGTCGTTCATTGTGGATTTCAAAATGGACTCTGAACTGAACTCAGTGTCCCAGAATTCACCATTCTTCACACCTAGGTGTGAAATTCAGCTTTGAGCTACTATTGGTCAGGATGACAGACCCCCTGCTGATCAGATAGTCAAAACTCCAGCACCTTCCTTGTTCTCTCTCTCTTAGGTCCCGTCCACACGAACCAAAACGATCTTTTTTTTATTCGTCTTCCTTGGCATCGTTTCAAGAATATTTACGTCCACATGGATCCACTGTAAACGACTCAACACGCTGTAGTTCATATGCCAGGCCTATAGGTGGCGCTGGAAATTCACCAAAAACGGAGAAGAAGAGACGGAGCATGCATATAAAGCTTAAGCGCTGTATACAAACAGACAGCTGAAGGAGAAACTGAACACAACAAGAAGAAGATGAAAATAGCTAGTCGGTGGTCCATAATCCTTTTTCTGCTCAGCGTCGTGGCAGAGGAGCAGAATATTTTGCCCCAGTAACCCTGACAGGCTCAATAACGTCTGCAGCACGAACACAAGCATGTAGTCCGGTGGGGCGATGATGTCATCGTATCGAAAAGTATGCGGATTCACCGTCCAGACGAAAACGGAGGGGCTGCGTTTTCGAACTTCTCCACCCTGAGACCCGTTTTCAAATAAGTGCGTTTTCAGGATCTGTGTGGACGATCGGCCAACACGATGCAAAACATGTGCGTTTACACAAAACAGCGTTTTCATATGGACGGGGCCTTACTCTACACCCTCGGCTTCTTCAACTTCTCGTCCTCAAGGGCTCCTCTCCATCTCCCCCCACGGGGCTGCCTGCCCTCAGGATCTCTTCTCCTCAACTTCTCCTCACTGCAGCGACACGAGGTCCTGCCAGTATTCCAGATCAGTTAGCACCAGCAGCTGCGACGCAAAGCTTGCCAGCAAAACCTGAGGAACACCAAGCAAGTTAGCACCGAGCTGCTATCCTTGCAAAGGAAAGGAGCGAACTGTTTCCTCCTCTGCCGACTTTCATCAGACCTTCACAGCAAGAAGAGCATTCAACATTGGAATCCCAACCTTCTCCTGCAACCACCAGCACCTTTTCTTCAAAGACTGGTAACATGAACTGGGCTTAGATAGCATAGCATAGCACGGCTAAGCACAGGACTTTAAACTCTGGTTGATGTGATGCACATGTGTTCACTTTATGTATTTGTTCACTGTTTTGGTTTAATTGTGATCTCAGGTCAGGTTATTGGTAGTTTGCTTTCCTAGACGGTAATTCAACATTAGTGGAATGATGCTTCACACAGACTCAGAGTCTCTGCATGCAACTAACCATCATCTCTAACCTGGCATCATCACAGATACACACACACACACACACACACACACACACACACACACACACACACCTTAGGCTGTATATGTTGGTTAGATTGTGTGTTTTCATCTTTGAGTTGAATAAAAGACTTTTAAACCTTCTTGCTGTCTATTTAATGTCGTACAAGAGTGAATGTTGTAGGTCTGCTCGATTATGGAAAAAATCATAATCACAATTATTTTGGTTAATATTGAAATCACGATTATTTAAACGATTATTTTTGATTTTGAAACATGATGCATTTATTAGCATTTCTCTAAAAAAAACAACCACTTTGTTGTGTTTTATTTTGAAAAGTGACCGGATGTTATGTTGTTGTTTTGGTGCGTGACTTCCTGTCTGCTATGTGCTAAATTCGGCTTATTGCTACGTCGTGGCTCCGATCCGCCAGAGACAGAAGTCCGTAACTCCTCCGGAGGGCTCTGGACTGCCGGAGCTGGACGCAGCAGACACGCAGCGCAGCGACCTGGTGGAAGTTAACACAGAGACTAAAGTGAAACCATCAGCTCTGCTGCCGTGGCCGAGCCGTAACGCAGCGGACACGTATCCAGTCAGCACGGCCACGTTGAATGCTTTGGGGGAGGGATTGAATTGCGCATGTGCGTCTCTTTCAGAAAATCTCTCGGCCTACTGTACAACGAGAAATGCCAAATAAATCGTTTCAACTCGATTATATTAGTTTGGAGATCGTTTGACCCAAAAATCAAAATCACGATTAAAATTCGATTAATTGCACAGCCCAAGAATGTTGCCAACCTCTACACTGTCAAGAACTCCAAAATCCTTCAACCATTACTAGAAACACATGAACTGACCTCAGAGTCTCCAGTCGACAGTTTGGACTCTCCAGTCCAGAACACAGCAGCTTCACTCCTGAATCCTGCAGCTTGTTGTTTCCACTCAGCTCCAGCTCTGTCAGATGGGAGGGGTTGGACTTCAGAGCTGAGGCCACGACTTCACAGTGACTCTCTGAGAGATCACAGTCAAAAAATCTGTGATGACAGATAATCGAACATTAAAACAATAAAATGTGACACTTTATTGTGAAAACAGATTCATGCATGTTGCATCACAAAGCTCAGGTGGTCAGTTGGTCAGCCTGAGCTGGTCAGCCATTGATCACAAGGTTTGAACCTTGAGCTCCTTCTGTCCATGAGGCCCCAGACTTTCCCTGCCTGAGGAGATCAGAGGGGCTGAACCGGGCCCATTTTATATCACCCCCCAAAACACACCTGAATAAAGCTGCTGTTAACCCCTGATGTGGATGTAAAACTTACAGCTATTTCTGCTGTTTAATGTGTGTACAGCACTTTGTAACTGCTTTTTAAAGTGTTATACTAAGAAAATGCCCTTGAGCAACATGAACCTCACACTGATGTTCAGGACCAAAGTGTCCAGATGACTGTAATGTAAACGTGTCAGATGTGAGCTGATTTATATTCATGAAGCTTTATGTAAATTCACTGCAGGTTGTAACTGCACTCGTATGTGTTTACCTCAGTTATGTGTTTGTGTGCATTTTGTTCTTTGATGCATTTTATTCTGTCGCTCCGTCTGCTTTTCACCTCCCATTCAATTAATCCAACGTCTTCTACTGCATCAATAGTAGAATTAGTACTAAAGATGAGTTATCATCATGTGATGGGTCATAATCTGTCTCAGGTGGAGTTCACCTGGCTGCAGTAAATGTTCTGGAAAGTAGACGACTACATGTCATTTCATCTCTGAGCTTGGTGATGAGAATTGATCCAATAAGCAGGTTTCATACTTGTTCAGGAAAACATGTATCGTGTTGAGGTTTTATATAATGCATGTGTGTAAAGTGTTTGTCTTTAATACTGAAGGCTTCAGCTTCACCATGATGTTTAATGTGAATCACATCTGGACTTACCGAGCCTTTCTACAGTTCCTCACAGCTGGAATCAGTCTCTGTTCTCCCTGTCTGATGATGATGTTGTATTTCTGTGTGTCCAACTCATCCAGAACCTCCTCTGACATCTGCAGCATGTAGGCCAGAGCTGAGCAGTGGATCTCAGAGAGTTCCTTCTCTGATCTGTTCTCTGACTTCAGGAACTCTTGGATCTCCTGATGGACTGAGTGGTCGTTCATCTCCGTCAGACAGTGGAAGATGTTGATGCTTCTGTCAGGAGAGATCTTATAACTGTTCATCTCCTTCAGGTTGTTGATGGCTCTCTGGATGATTTCTGGACTGTTGTCTGTCTGACCCAGCAGACCTGCTAAGAGTCTCTGGTTGGACTTCAGAGAGAGGCCATGAAGGAAGCGAACAAACAGGTCCAGGTGGCCATTTTTACTGAACAGGGATTTCTGCATGGCGCTCCTCAGGAACTCATCCAGGGAAGAGTCACTGTTATACCTTTGACCTCGCAGGAAGTCCTCCACCACCTCTGTGTTCCTGTTGGTGAAACAGTGGAACATGTAGACTGCAGCCAGAAACTCCTGAACGCTCAGATGAACAAAGCAGTAGACTGTTTTCTGGAAGATCACACTCTCTCTTCTGAAGATCTCTGTACAAACTCCTGAGTACACCGAGGCCTCTGTGACATTAAGACCACACCGCTCCAGGTCTTCTTGGTAGAACATGATGTTTCCTGTCTCCAGATGTTCAAACGCCAGCCTCCCCAGCTTCAGAAGAACTTCCCTGTCAGCCTCCGTCAGCTCCTGTGGACTCGTCTCACGTCCCTCATCGTACTTCTGCTTCTTCCTCTTTGTCTGAACCAGCAGGAAGTGTGAGTACATGTCAGTCAGGGTCTTGGGCAGCTCTCCTCTCTGGTCTGTAGTCAACATGTGGTCCAGAACTGTAGCAGTGATCCAGCAGAAGACTGGGATCAGACACATGATGTGGAGGCTCCTGGAGGTCTTGATGTGTGAGATGATTCTGCTGGACAGATCTTCATCACTGAACCTCCTCCTGAAGTACTCCTCCTTCTGGACGTCAGTGAAGCCTCGTACTTCTGTTACCCTGTCGACACATGAAGGAGGGATCTGATTGGCTGCTGCAGGTCTGGAAGTTATCCAGACGAGAGCCGAGGGAAGCAGCTTCCCCTCGATGAGGTTTGTCAGCAGCACGCTGACTGATGACTTCTGTGTGACATCAGACACGACCTCATGGTTCTTGAAATCCAGTGAAAGTCTGCTTTCATCCAGGCCGTCAAAGATGAACAGAAGTTTACAGACAGCGAGCTTCTCTGCTGTCACCTTCTGTAATGTTGGATGGAAAACATGGAGCAGCCTGAGAAGACTGTACTGCTCATCTCTGATCAGGTTCAGCTCCCTGAACGACAGCAGAACCAGCAGACTGACATCTTGGTTTTCGGAGCCCTCGGCCCAGTCCAGAGTGAACTTCAGCACCGAGAAGGTTTTTCCAACTCCAGCGACGCCGTTGGTCAGAACGACTCTGATGCGTCTCTGTTGGTCAGGTGAGGCTTTAAAGATGTCGCAGCACCTGATTGGAGTTTCACTGAAGGTCTTCTTCTTGGAAGCTGTCTCCAGCTGCCTCACCTCATGTTGGGTATTAACCTCTTCACTCTGTCCCTCTGTGATGTAGAGCTCAGTGTAGATCCTGTTGAGGAGGGTTCCACTTCCTGTTTCATCACTTCCTGTTCCATCACTTCCTGTTCCATCACTTCCTTCAGTCACACGTTCACATCTCCTCCTCAGACTGATCTTATGTTCATCTAAAACCTCCTGAAGACCAACATTCACTGAAAAGAGACAAATGTTTGAGAGAATTTGACAATCTGGGATTATTTTCATGATCAATAACAATCCATCAGTATCAGAATATATAAAGTTTGAGTCTCTTCGGGTCTTTTCATTGACTTTGTGTGTAATCTAGACAATCTAGTAATTTGTCCTGGTGTTTGGTCTGAATGCCTCCGAAGTCTCTAAATAAATGTGATGACATGTAGAAGCTGAGATGTTTAAAGCAACATTATGTCACTTTTTGAGGTTAAAGCAGCAGCTTCAGAGTCGTGTTGATGGTCAGGTGTGTTGGAACAGGTGAACGGTGTCTCTGTCACTTGTAGGATCACAGCCTCACATACGTGTTCACTTCAACACGTAACATGTGATGATGTCATGAGTTCTGTTTGTAGTCAGCACCTATATCACGTGTGACAAACTGTTACACACCTGGGATTTGTTTTTACTACAGTGGTGTTGCACTCAGAAACTGTGGGGGGCGCCAAATCACACAACAGGAGAATTTCTACATAATGTGGCTTTAACATGTTCAGATGTTCAGTGTGACTTGGTCCAGTTTGTCTCTGACTGTCTGTCCACAGTCCAGCTGTTGTTCTGGGTCTTACCTCCACACTGGGGACAGGAGGAGTCTCCTGGTGAAGCAGACTGGTCCCAGTATGAGGTGATGCACCGTCTGCAGAACCGGTGTCCACAGCTGGTAGAGACCGGATCCTTCAGGACGTCCTGACACCAAACACAGCAGGTGGGCTGCTTCTTCACAGAGACATGACTCCTCTTCCTCTCTCTGTGAACACATTTCTTTAGAACTACAATGATCTGATGATTGTTGTTAAAAACATCCAGATGTGGTCGACACTGTTGAGAAGCTCAGACGTCACAGAGAAAAGTCAAACTGTGTTATTGTTCTGTTTGATTTCAGCGTTCAGTCTGTAATAAAAATGGCTGCTGGTGTTATTTCAGCTCTTCTTCTTCGTCAGGTTTAACTGAGGCTAAACGCGCTCTCAATAATTGTGGTAGATCACCATGAAATGACTTGTCAACTATGAAATGAAGCATAACTGCAATTCCAGAACTCTAACAAACAGACGGGCCGGACCAGAATATTCAACTATTCAGATATTTGTTCAGTGTGAAGGAATTCAGTTTTCAGTTTTGGGATTCGGCTTTTTGTTTTGTGTCTTTGTTAAAAACTAAAAAACAAAAAACATGTTTTTATTCCCATCACATGAATCCTTCATCAATAAAGTGATTTAGTCCACTTTTTCCTCAAAACTTCAGACTGCAGCTTTAAGAAGCTCTACAGACACAAACTGCTGCTGCTGTCCATAAAAAGGAGGTTTAAAAGTTTCTGTTTGTCCTCTTAGATCAGATTACAGATTTATAGCAGACACACAGAGGAACATGAGGCGGGAAAAGTCTCAGCTATGGACACAAAAGACTTTTTAGTGGACATTTGAATACATGAACACAAAATCAACAAAACAAACATCATCATCACTGAAACATGAGTCATATAAATGAGTTAGTATCAGTCGTCTTACTTTGGGTCTGATGGTCCAGGTTCAGTACTGAAGTTTGGAGGTTCATCATTGGACCAGTCACTCTTCAGAGACGGACAGATGGATCCTGGAGGTTCTGCTCTCCGTCTGCTGGACTGAACTCTGCAAACACCAACATGTTTTTATTCAGACCACATGAATCCTTCATCAATAAAGTGATTTAAAGTTGTAGTCTGTAACTATTTTTTTGTTATATTTGCTAAAATTGTCATCATGATCTGACAGTAGAATAAGACACAGCTCAGCTGTCTGTGGCTCCGCCCAGTGGCCCTAATTTGGTTTGCAAGAATCCACCGCTCCCGGATCAACACAACCAATCAGAGCCGAGGGGCGTGTCTGAGAAGTGTCAATCACGCTGGTGCACACGCTGCTGGCAGTGCCCCTCCCTCGCACAGGCGCAGTGCCTGTTCTTACCTGGTCAGATACGTTCAAGCTCAAACTCAGGCTGTAAACTATGGCGGAGAAGCAACAGAGCAGAAACATGTCCCACCATTGCCCACGTCACAGAGAAGAAATAAGAAGACTGACGAAGAAAAGCAGAGTAAAAAGAAAGAACTGGACCGAGCCAGAGAGGAAACAAGGATGAATATCGGAGTCATTTCAGAGGTGGAGGAGCTGCAGGATTTGTAAGGACTCGGAAGCGACGCAGAGTTAGCAGCTCTTCTGCTGGTCAGGTAAGGACTCCTGCTCGATATATGTTTCATTCTATGTTTTAACCACAAGGCTAAGATGACAGCGGTTACAGTAATACTCGCAATAGCACATATCGCCGTACGATGTTGCAGTTGAGCTACGTGGCTTGTTGGTAAACTAGCTACGTAGAAAAAAGCAACTTTTTTCAAGTTGCTTTTTGACTTTTATGTGTTTTTGGCAATGTTTTCTCTTTTGTTGTGGCTTTTCCTGTAGCACTTTGAGATTTGTTTAAATGTAAAGTGCACTACAAATCAGATTTATTATTATTATTATCATTATTATTATTATTATTATTATTAGCTTGTTAGCTTGTATGCTAACTCCGGTGTTTAGCTTTGTCTTTATGGCTTCTGGTTAGCAAAAGTGTCTTTCAGGTGACCGGGCAGTTATGACGTTAGTTTGTGTTCAGGAGCTCTGAAGTGGTTGAATTGGTTTAGAGAAATAACGTTGCTCATGCTTCAGAAAGACAGCGTGGCGGGTAATGATTACCTGGTAACTCCGTCTACCGCGATGTGAGGAACATTGTTTGTTACTCGGGATATCTACAGTGACTTTGTAGCGGGTTTGACGCGTTTAAATGAAGTGTGGTGCCAGTCAGAGACACGTCTGACAACTAATAATTGTAACATAGAAAGAAAATAGCTCCGTCAAACCATACAAAACAATAAAGCAAATAGCACGTAGCAGCAAATGGAATATATATCACCAAAATCAAGCACTACAAAAAACAAGTGGACCAGAATTCAATTCAGTTTTCAATAGCTGTATTATTCAACTTTGTGTGAAAGATTGTCCCACAGTCTCAGAGTTCAATCCCGTCATTGTAATCTAGTTGTACTGATCAGAAATGGGCTTATGTTTTTGTTTTTTTTATGCGCTGTCTTGGTTATCTGGCTTCCTCTGTTGCCGTGGTTACAAGCCTGCTCGTGCACAGCAGGCTGCTCTGTGGGAGGGGCTTAGAAGGCAGCAGAGAGGAAGAAGGACTGACCTGGGAGCTGTTCTTATTCAAATGTTCTGGCCAAGTCCACTTTTTCCTCAAAACTTCAGACTGCAGCTTTAAGAAGCTCTACAGACACAAACTGCTGCTGCTGTCCATAAAAAGGAGGTTTAAAAGTTTCTGTTTGTCCTCTTAGATCAGATTACAGATTTATAGCAGACACACAGAGGAACATGAGGCGGGAAAAGTCTCAACTATGGACACAAAAGACTTTTTAGTGGACATTTGAATACATGAACACAAAATCAACTAAACAAACATCATCATCACTGAAACATGAGTCATATAAATGAGTTAGTATCAGTCGTCTTACTTTGTGTCTGATGGTCCAGGTTCAGTACTGAAGTTTGGAGGTTCTTCATTGGACCAGTCACTCTTCAGAGACGGACAGATGGATCCTGGAGGTTCTGCTCTCCGTCTGCTGGACTGAACACTCATTTTCAGGTCTGAGAGGTGAAACATGAACTGTGAGCTCAGAACACAAGTATCAGTAAAACAGAGAGGACCGGATCGTCATCACAAACACTATATAGAAAACTATGGGTTTCTGATCCATGTTGATCGTATGAGCGACGTCTCTTTCTGTGGTTTCCTTCTGAGCTTCAGATTTGGTTCCTGCTTCTCGATGCTTCATGAATGTGCTGCAGGAGAAGTGTTCTGTCACAACCTGCCACCTGTAAAGTCGGATGTCTGAGACCGGACAGGTGAAGCTTCTCACGTGGAACTGTCTCAAAGTTAAACAGGTGATGGACAGAATCAAGCAGCTGTGGGCAGAAGTAGTTTTGTTAGAGGAAACCCATGTGATGGCAGCAGATACAGTGAGGACACATGAGACACACATTCAGAGACACGTTTCTGTTCCAAGCAAAGCGTCTGATTGCTTCACAATGGAAGAACAGAAAGGCAGCAATAGCAATTGTTTATGTTCACCATACTCACTTTTATGGGTGATAATATGTCAGCGCTGTGTTTACAGCCTGCTGCACTGCATGTGACCAAAATGAAAAAAAAAAAAGATTAGCACCTAAACAAAAGGAGCGGTGTTGGCTATAGACCTGTAAAGCTGTACCTTCACAACAAAGCTGCTGGGAAAACGTTTTCATGACCACCAAGACAAACATACAAAAATAAGATCCAGGTTGTTAAAAATCTTCCTTTAATTTTCCACGTCCATCCGATTGAGATCATATATTTTGGAACGTATAAATACTGACCGGACAGAATCTGGACAATAGTTAGAAAAAGACAAATGAGGCAGATAAGAAAAATGCACGACATCACTCAGTGGTGGTCTGTTCATCTTTCGCCGAGAGCTGCTGTCCAGAAAGACGGAGAGAATATATGGTGACATGAAGAGGAAATCCTCACAACTAAAGTGTTTGAATCAAAACGTCCATGACAGTCTGTGATCCGAACACACACACTGTATGTCTGATGTCCTGTGTCCTTACAGAGTCCTTACTCCGTCCAGTGGGACAGCTCAACAAACACATTACATGGTGCACATTCCAGCAGTGCTGATGTAACGGAGCTTAGCCTTTGCTTTTCGCCTTGTTCTTTTTCTTCTTGTCTGTGGTGCTGCTGGTGGGAGGAGCTGGGTTCACTGGTGGAGCCCCCAGCTTCTTGGTTTTGGCTCTTTTCACTTTCTCCTTGATGGCCTCGATGTCCAGTTTGCCTTCTGTGGGAGCTGTGACAGAAACAACTGTGTTACAGTGCCGTTTCAGATCGGTTTGTTTCGCTCTCAGGTCGAGGCCTGTTCCTCTTTCCTTACCTTTAGCGGATTTCTTCATTAAAGGCTTCTCTTTAGGTGGAATGAAAGCTTTGATCCGCTCTTCCTGTTTCTTCGTCAGTGCTTCTGCTTGTTTCACCTGAGAAAGAGGAACAATGACTTCTCAGAACACAACTCATCTCTTCCAGCTGGGAGCATCAGTGCAGTATTTTACAGAAACTTTATAGGAAGACTTTTATATTGCTACTGGAATTAAGTTGTGCCAATCCAGCCATTCTTGAATTAAACTGTAACCACACAATAGAAGAAAAGAAGGGAAAAAACTGTCTCCTGCTGGCCTGAAGGCCCCTGGACTTCATTACTGTACGATCGCTCATATCCAGCGGGAGATGAATCCACTCTGTGCTCACCTTGATCTCCTCCATCTTCTTCCTCTTTTTCACACTCTCACGCAGGAAAAACTCTCCAGTAGCCAGCTCCTTGTCAACCTAAAAAAAAAATGACCCACTGAGTTTAAATCAATGTTAAAATGCTTCTAAGTACTGAGAACTCTGACGGCGTTTTAAATGAAGCCTTGACTAGAATACAATTAGCAGAAAATCACGCAGACTGCACCACCACAAGACCAAATTAAACTGAATTTCCCACCGATGTGCTGGATGTAAAGGTGCAGAGAGCTCATCAACATGTCTTTTGTGGCTCTGTCCTCATGTACAGAATTATTAGTGTGAAATATCTGGATGCTCAGAGACTGTTTTGTACGTACGTCTGAGGGACAAAAACAGGATGTTGACCAGCTGGAAATCGGCTTTTTCCAGAAATGGCTTCATAAAATGATCAAATTCATACACATGGAGAAAATACATTTGACAAATCTAAAGTGTCCCATTGATTGTTTCATGTATGAGGATCCTGCCATTGAACATCTGAAGGATAAATATTAATTATTATAACTATGTCTGTCTACTCTTTACTTGTATAGTTATAATACCTGACTATCTAGCATATTAAGAATGGTTTACAAATATGTAATATGTAGTTATGTATATGTTTGACAGCGTGTAATTAAATTCATAAAATAGAAATGTAAATAAAAGTTACAGTCTGAAATGTGTCTCAATAACAAGGTTCAAACATTTGAGTTTTTTTCTTGTTGATTAAATTAAGGTCAAACTGATGTCACTATGTTCTCCATCAAACTGACCTGGCTCTCCGGCTGTGCTGGAGGGAACGGCGTGTACTCCCTCTACACCGTCTTCTTCTTGGGCTCGTGGCGCTTGGCCAGGTTCTTGTGGCGGAACTTGGGCAGGAAGCGTTCCCAGCTCTGCATCCGCAGGTCGGGGTCCTTGGACAGCTCCCGTTTGATCATCAGTGTCTGATGGTTCCAGCAGTCAGAGTATGGGATGGTGTGGGGGATGGGTTGAGAGTAATTAACAAAAACGTGACTCTGTGGTGTCATCTCATATAAGCTGCATGCGCTGATTTATAGTTTTGTTACCACCGACTATCAATACTGAATCACATTGATGTTTTATTATTAGCTGTGACATTTTAAACCTTTAGAATGATCACATGAAACTGAATCCCTGCCTGGTAAACTGACACAATGGATTCTTCACGGTTGTCTATTCATGGTTTACCAGACTGACTCTTTCATGCCCTCAGCTCCAGGTGGAGCCAGCCTCGGCTTACCAACCCGGAGAGATTTAACTCAGTCAGGAGATCAAGAACAAGGATGGAAAACATCTTCACTGGGCATGAATTCAGCTGCTATCCAGTTCTGTAGATTTGCCGGCTTCCTGTCGGCAGTTCAGACGTACCTTGATGTTGTAGATGGGGTGAATGTTCTTCATTGTGTCCATCACCACTTTGCGTACCTGCACAACAGAGAAAGAGACATGAGAAGAAAATGCATCAAATGTTTTGTAAGTGTATTTCCATTTGAGTAATCAGGCTGATTTAGATATTTGAAAAAGAGGGTTAAAATTTGTTATCAACGTAAAGGCCCTGGTTTAAAAGTCTATTTTATATCATGTGTCATGTTTGATTTCATTAGGTCGCTTCTCAGGACAGCGTGTTAGCTAGCGTTTGTTGGCCGGATCAACCACACAATGTCAGTCTTACTGATTGTCAGAGTTAGGCGTCTTTCTCTGAGAAACATCTTACAAATGAAAGCTCTGCAGCTAACATCAGCTTGTGTCTGTTACACCGTCTCTTCACTTTTAAGCTGAACAAGAAACCACCTAGTTAGCATTGGCAGCTTACGGAAGCATATTGCATTCACTTGATGAATTTATTTTTTGGTTTGTTTTGCTGAGTAATAGAGGGTTTTCACCCACGTCACGTTCTGGGCAGTAACCCGGATGCGCGGCCATATTGGAGGCACTCGGAGGTAAACACTGCGGTGGATTAATGTACACTGCGATGGATAAATGTCCGAAACCACAGAAAAGCTCCTCAAAATGCATTATAGATGCAAAGGCATACAGGGTAGGACTTGGTCCGAAGAAAATGGCATGATATTTGGAAAAGTTACGGTTTATTGGTGGTGCAGATCCATACGAGTTGGCTCCCTCGTCTTGGATCAATGACGACCTGGAGAGTCTTCCGTCTATTGCGTGAGATATTGTAATGCTATACTGACAAAAAAAGTTGTCAAACTCACATTACATAGAAAATTGTGTTTACAGTTAGTTTATCGTACTATAGTATATAGGCTACTGTATGCTATAATTATAGTACTGTGTAGTTTATAAGCTGAGTGTTCTGATAACTGTGGTTTTCCTTTAATAAATCTGTGTTCTGATGAAAGTGTTATGCTGTGTGTTCTCTTCCACAACAATACAATAACAAAGACTGTAAATTAATAGTCAATTATTAATTATTTGAGGCGATAATATAGTCCAGACTGGTTGATATTTTTATTGACAGTGCATATAAAAATATACTTTAATCAAAATCAACTATTGATGGGCAAAGGTTCACCAGAGCACAACAGACAAGTCCAATCTTATCAATGGTACAATAACCATCACTATCTTTGCACATCAAGAAATCAATTGGCAATTTGCAAATGCTCTCTTTCTGGCAATATGATAAGTGGCTTCATACGAATAAACATGACATCAGTGACTATCCTAGAAGCAGTGGCTACTGATATGTTAAATGCATATGACAGGAAGGTTGTGGAAACATTAAGCCTAAGGTGCATCAGTATAGCATCAACTGCTTAAACTTATCAAGTGACTTCTTCACAGGGAGGTGGGGAGTAAGGAATGTGAAGAGAACCAACAGTATCTGGTATGTAGGTAGGCCAGTGAAAAATAAAACCTTTTCATCCTTATCAACAAATGCACTTTGGTCGTAGGAAGTGGACAAATGTACCACATCAGAGCGCAAATGAATGTTTTCAGTTCTAAGACTTTGAAGTTCACTTGTCATAGCCTCAATGAAATCACCAGTCATATCAGTTTGAGTCCCTGTGCTGCACAAATTACTACTGACATAATCACTTGTCATAGGGTCATCAGTCCCAGCAGCAGCAGCAGCATCGGCAGGAGCAGCAGCTTCATCCTTCAGTCTCTGCTGGGTTCTATTCAAATGATGTTTGTAGCGTGATGTCCCTGTTTCTTCATGTGACCTTTGCTGACCTGTCATTCTAACAGATGGCACCTAATCTGGGTCATCCTTTTGATAAAGGTCAGATCTTTTACCTGTAATACAATGAGAAATACAACACATTTTAGCTCTACATTTTAATAACCGTGTTGATACTGTAGGCTATTAAATGTGATTATATTAAGTCAATAATGCCACATGCAGTAGCTTGATATGAATTATATTATTATCATCACACTAGAAAATTAGTTAAGAGTCGCTGCTATCAACAATTCACTTACCTGACAAGAAATGGGCTGAAGAAATTCGGATGTTGTCCAGATTTTTGCCTCGTAGATCCTGGTTTAACTTCGCTAATCACACGCGCCTCCTTTCCTCTGATAACTTTTGGCAGTCCATAAAACTCCAAATGTTTTTCAAGGTCTGACCGATTGGTACAGCCAAAAACACGGCAATAATTCACAATTTCCTCTAGTTCGACGTTCGGGATCTGCTTGAGTGCGTGCGCTTTGTTTACCTGCTGAGTACCTCCAATATGGCGACGTTCGGTTTGATGACGCGGTTATGACGCGCCGTGAAAACCCTCTATTATTTGTGTTTTTCTGAGGAATTTTTTTTCTGTTTTTCTGCGTAATTTTTTTTCTGTTTTTCTGAGTAATTTTTTTCTTCTGTTTTTCATGGTAATTTTTTGCCCCCTGTTTTTCGGAGTAATTTTTTTTCTGAAATATCGAGATACTTCGAACTCCCGCGAGAATATCCAACTTGTAACAGACTCCCGTTCTCCCGTAGACTAGAGAGCCTCTAGAGTAGAGGCTCTCTACCGTGGACCATGTCGTGGACCTATGGTGACTCCTGCCCGCGCATACATGCCTTGACAAACTATAATGATAATACCCTCTATATGACTTAAAGACAGGACTCTCTCCCAGTGTCTTAAACCCAGATCAAAGTAAAACTTGATTAAACTGAACAAGTCGGTCATGTTTCATGTAACCATGAAGTCGAGCTCTCAATGAATGAATGCATCTTCAAATGCTCTGTGAACTCAGGAAAAAAATTTGTCCGAAAAACAGAAAAAAAAAAAAATTCTGAAAATCAGGAAATAAATTACTCAGAAAAACAGAAATAATTATAACGTAAAACAAAGCAAAAAATAAATGTATCAAGTGAATGCAATACGCTTCCGTAGCAGCTAAGCTAAGTTAAGCTTGTAAATGATACAAGCTCAATTATACACTCCTATTGCATTTGCTAACAGGAGCTTAATAGCGATGAAAAAGGTCAGTTCCTCCACCCTTTGTCCTACAATACATGTATGAACATACAGCAGCTCTGTGACATTCTTACCTCCTTCAGGCCGCTGAAGGGCCCCACGGCCGACACCGTGTTGCCCTGCACCATCACGTAGCAGCTGGTCAGCAGCTCTAACGCCTGGGAAAGGGACAGGAGAGAAAATTAAAGCTTTTAATTCATGCCATAAAAATAGTGATGCCATATTGTTCCAAAGATGCAGACGCTCAGATACTGTGGCTGATAGAGGCAATGCTGCCACCTAGTGACGTTTATCCCAAATTGCACCATGGTAACACAAGCCCCTTTTAGATAGAAAGGGTGGCACATTTGCAGCAAGGTAAAGGCTGCAATGTGCCGCCTTTTCTATCTAAAACGGAGGTGTAATATTCCACCTTTTCAAATAAGCTACCACATTTCCGCCTCTGGGGTAGGCGTCAACATGTCGAATCTGCAGGTCGAATTTGTCTTCAAAATAAGAGCTTTACATTGCACCCATCGGAGTTTAGAACTGGGTTCTTAGCGGGGGGCTTTTAATTTGAAAGCAGCGACCGCTATTAGCTCGTCGCTACAACAACAAGCGGACAACCGAGACAGCTACAGAGACCAAGGACACGCTAGCATCTCCCGGATCTCAGCGGCTTTCCAGTTGCTCATCTTCGTGGATGAAGTGACGAACTGACTGCTGTGATCAGCTGTTTCCTGGTTTTAAAACTCCCGGCTGTGGGTGTGCAGCAGTGCACGTCATCGACACCTCCGCCCACCTCAGGATATGCCACCACATTGCCGCCTCGGATTTACACAGCAATGGAGGTGCAAATAAGTGTAACGTTACCCTCCGAGGCGCAAAATTGGTGGAACAAAACAGACCACCAATTTGCCGCCTCCTGTCTAAATCCGCGGAGCGAGCCACCAAAAGGACGGCAGATTGGTGGCTTACTGCCCAGACTAAAAACGGCTAGTGATGCCATATTGTTCCAAAGATGCAGACACTCATACTGTGGCTGATAGAGGCAATGCTGCCACCTAGTGACGTTTACCCCAAATTGCACCACAGTAACCACAGACAGACAGACAGAGCCTTTGTAGCTTTGTTCACACTGTACTTATAAATTGCATTAAACTGTGTGGACACTGCTCACTTGTCAGCCTTGTAATGGAAGTAATTGACCAGAGATAACATGGCAAGTTTTTCCTCACTTGATCGAGGGTCTAAGGACAGAGGATGTCGTTCACTGTACAGATTGTAAAACCCATTGAGGCAATGTGATTGTGATTTTGGGCTATATAAATAAAAAAAATTGATTTGAAAAGACGCGCGTGACGTCGTGTTTACGTGGCTCCCGACTGTTAAAATTTGTCTCAAAGTAACAATAAACTTTAACAACAGAGGCACAAGTACGCACTACACAGGTACGCAGTTTATTTGTCGCGCTGCTATTTTTGTTAAATAAACGGACGGGGTCGGGCTGCGGAGCGGTGCAGTAGAGGAGAAGTAACGGTGCGAAGAGGGTGATACATTTGCTATCATCACAGTAGCAGCGTTACGGACATTAGCAGCTGTAAACACATAGAAACATTATATAGAGTTAACGTTTATAATCATCAGAGAACGTTACAGACGTTGTTTTTGGTTCCTATCTGTTTCTCTTATATATTGGTATGTGTATGAATATAGGCCTACAAATGAGAGACATTAACCTATAGCCTAGCACTTTGTAGAAGTGGGACTTTCCCAGTTGTGCCTGTGTCATCAGCAGAGACAGAAAGTTTGTTTGTTTGTTTGTTTAATGTCACATTCTGTAGCGTACCCTCCGAAAGATGATGGACCCGACTGATGATTTTCTCACTTGACTTTATTTTATGAACATCTCCATGAAAATCACCGTGAGAACTGACGAAACACAAAAAGTACAATTACATTTCCGTCTCTACTAAACAATATTACACAGCAGCTTCACCGCAGGTGAGCGAGAATTAGTTTAGCTTTAGCATCGTAACGTAAGGTAATATGACCATAACACACACACTCTCGCTAACCTTTTTCCTCCTCGGGGGTAGCTATACTGTCTTCGCCGTTTCACTCCTGAGTTACCGTAGCTTTATTACTTTATTTTCCTTTACTTTAAACTCTTTTACTTTCACTGTGACTTTAGCTCCTTCATACCGTTCCTTCGTTTTTTTCCGGAAGCCTTACAGTCAGGAAGTAACAAAGGTAGGTCAACGATCTCTTCAAAATAAAAGCTCATTACAAATATAACCTTCAAAACGGGCAATATATATAAACCCAGATGAATTACATGTTAATATCATGTACTCAAATCATGAAACATATTTGTTTAACGAAATCATGTCACAATGCTTTTAAACTAATTATTTGTTTTTAAAGATATAACATAACCAATTACAAGCTGCCCTCTGGTGTACAAAAAGGGGAACAACAATGAATGAACCAAAAGTGGTTTGCTACACTCCCACCAAAATTATTTGTGTTCCACAGTAAACACTGAGTGTGAACTAAGAATAATTTTCTCAACAAGAGTGTCATTGTCTTTATGTAGCCATCTGAAGACCTTTCTGTTTGCTGCTGCTTTTCACTGAAGCCATTTTAAAGCTTTTAACTGCACTGTGATTTTTATTTTCTAGTCTTGTATCTTTTAAACCTTTTAAGTTGTTTAACGTTTTGTTTCTTGATGTATTCTAACTTGTTTTTAAATGTTTTTTTGTTTTTTTTATATGCAATTTTTAATGTCTTCTTATGATTCTGTAAAGCACTTTGAGTTGCCTTGTGTATGAATTGTGCTATACAAATAAACTTGCCTTGCCTTGCCTTAAGAAGCTTCACACAGCAGAACTAACTTCTGCACTGGGCGTTCCAACACTGAAGGCTTGGCGAGACGCTCACCTTTCTTACTCAGTCTCTTATCTCCTACCGAGATTTTCACTCTCCTTACAAGCCCATCCTTACCGCTGACAGTCTCTATGACTCTTGCCAGTCTCCATTCACCTCTGGGTAACAGTTCATCTTTGTCCATCACTATATCACCCACCATTAGATTTCTCCTTGGCGTGTGCCAGCGCTGCCTTGCGGTGATATTGTGTAGATATTCTCGTTTCCATCTGCTCCAGAACTGTTGCAATAAAAACTGTACACGACGCCATCTTTTTGCTCCATACAGGTCCTCTTTAGGGAACGTGCCTGGTGGAGGGAGTGCTGTACTGGACTTCATGTTTAGGAGATGATTGGGGGTGAGAGGTTCGAGGCTGTCAGGGCAGTTCAAGTTATCCACAGTGAGGGGCCGACTGTTGACTATGGCCGTAGCTTCGTACAGCACAGTCCGTAATGAGGCATCATTGAGTCTGCCTTGAGAAAGAGACAGGGTGGAGCTCAGAACACTTTTTACAGTCTTTATCTGGCGTTCCCACACGCCCCCTGCGTGACTGGAGTGAGGTGCATTCATAATGAAATCACACTGTTTCTGCGACAGGAATGTGTTCAGTCTCTGTGTGTCAAGCTCTTGTAAAGCTGTCTTGAATTCATTCTTGGCACCAACGAAATTGGTGCCCTGATCACAGTGAATTTGACGGACTGCACCACGTACCGCAATGAAGCATCGTAGGGCGTTGATGAAGGTGTCAGTGGACATGTCTTCTAGCATCTCGATGTGAATGGCTCGTGAGCAAAAACAAGTGAAGAGCAGGCCGTATCGTTTATGCTGTTTTCTTCCTTGTGTAGTTGTGAAAGGGCCAAAGCAATCCATACCACAGTATGTGAAAGGTGGGGAAGGCTCAACGCGTTCAACAGGTAAGTCACTCATTCTTTGACACTGTGTAGCTCTCCTGAGTTTACGACAGATCACACACTGATGGATGTACGATGCTACTGCTCTGCTCATTCCAGGAATCAAATATCCACTGGCTCTGATTTCATTTATTGTGAATCCCTTTCCTTGATGTTTTGTCTTTTCATGGTTGTGAGCTATTATTAACTTTGTCACATGGTGCTCTTTAGGAATGACGACTGGATGCTTGAAGGAGTCAGTGAGTGACGAGTGGCGGAGTCGTCCTCCCACCTTGAGGAGACCGTCTGTGTCGAGGAAAGCATCAAGGTGGTGTAATGTGTTGCAGCGCTGTAGTTGATCACCTTTGTTCAATAATTTGATTTCCTTTTCATATGCTTGTCTTTGCAGATCCCGGATTATGACACACTCAGCACTTTCTCTTTCGCTCACTGTTGAGAGAGCAGATGATGTGATCTTTTTAACTCGTCGAAGCAGACGGGCTACGGCTCTGGTAGCTCGGGACCATGATGAGAACTTGGAGAGGCGGTCGACAAGACTCATTGTTTCTGTGGTTTTTGTATGCAGTGCTTGTGCCTTTTTGACTTCAGGATCTCCTACGAACAGTTCTGGCACTGCATCATTTTCCCTGGGCAACTCCCTTTCCCACAGAAACATGGGACCGGTGAACCAGTCAGATGCAAGGAGTTCATTTACAGTTTTACCTCGGGATGCTCCGTCTGCTGGATTCTCATCCGTAGGGACATAGCGCCATTGCTGTGGGTTTGTACAGTGGCGGATCTTCTGGACCCGGTTGGCTACAAAAGTGTGAAATCGCCGTGCATCGTTATTTATGTAGCCTAACACCACCTTTGAATCAGTCCAAAAGTAATCTTTCCCATCAACAATTCTCAATTCTTCTCGGAGCATGTTACTGATGGAGACTGAAACCACTGCTGCGGTTAATTCGAGCCATGGTATTGTAGTCACTTTTGTTGGAGAAACACGGGCCTTTCCTATCAGTAGTGAGCAGTGAATCTCTCCTTCTTTGTTCCTAACTCTCAGGTAAGAGCATTGCCCGTATCCGCTGATACTCGCATCTGAAAAGTGGTGTAATTCAGTTTCCACAACTTCTCCAAAGTCAGCAGGTAAGTAACAACGAGTGATGTTTATTTTCTGCAGGTTGGTGAAATCATGTTGCCAACTCTCCCACCGTGGTTTTAGTGTCTCTGGCAGCGGTTCATCCCAACCAGTGCCCTGATTGCACATCTCTTGGAGGATTCTCTTTCCATTGAGAACGTATGGTGCGACAAAGCCGAGAGGGTCATATATGGAAGCGACAGTAGATAATATGCCTCTCCGTGTAGCGGGTTGGTCCTTTAAGGTGTTGTTGAACTTGAAGCTGTCCTCCTTTATGCTCCATTGAATTCCTAAAGCTCGCTCCAGTGTGTCATTGAATGTTAAGTCTTTTGTCTTTGCCTCTGTTGCACACTCTGATGGGGGAAGGCTCTGCAAGACAGCATGGTTATTAGACACAAACTTGTGAAGACGGAGACCACCTTTGCTGCATATCTCTCTTGCTTCCTGTGCCAACTGAATGGCCTTCTCAACATTGTCAGTACTTGTCACTCCGTCATCCACATAAAAGTCTTTTGCAACAAATTGTGCTCCTACTGGGTGCGAGTGGCTGTGTTGTTTGGCTAGATATTTTAGTCCATAGTTCGCACACCCAGGGGATGACACCGCACCGAAAAGGTGTACCTTCATGCGGTACTCTCGTGGTTGTGTTGTTGTATCTCCATCCTTCCACCAGAGGAACCGGAGGTAGTTGCGGTCTTCTTCCTGGACATGAAATTGGTGAAACATTTTTTCTATGTCACACAGAAGAGCAATGGGATGCTGTCTGAACCTTATGAGAATACCTGTTAGGTTATTGATCATGTCTGGCCCAGGGAGCAGGTGTTCATTTAAGCTTGTGCCAGAATATTTTGCCGAGCAGTCAAACACGATGCGCAGTTTGTCAGGCTTCTGAGGGTGATATATGCCATGATGTGGAATATACCACCGCTCACCTTGAGCTCCATCTGTGGGCACCTCCTCCACATCACCTCTCTCTATGATTTCTTTCATGTATGCTGTGTAGTCTCTTTTGTATTTTTCATCCTTGCTGAATTTACGCTGCAGATGACCGAGCCTGATTTCAGCGAGCCTTTTGTTGTCAGGTAGGGAGGGCCGTTTTTTAAATGGAAGAGGCATCTCGTAATGTCCTTGGGCATTTTTCTTTATACCATCTTTGAGTTTGTTCAAGAACATGAGGTCATCTTGTGAGACAGTTTTGTCATCTCCCTTTATGTCTCTGAAGTCTGACTCCAGGACGCTTATCACATCCATTGGCGTTACTGGAGGAAGTTCCTTTACCGTGACCTTGTGACACAAGCTGGACTGTGTTTCATCAAAGCCATGTGTAGAGCAGCCCACAATGCTCCACCCCAAATCTGTGAGGACGGCATAGGGCTCATTGTCTGCTCCATCAATCATTTGTCTGGGTTTTATAGCTCTCGGACAGTTATACCCAATGAGGAGTCCCACGTCACAGCTGAGGAGAGGTGGTATCTGATCTGCGATTGCTGCTAGGTGAGGCCATTGTTTTGCTGTTTGATGGGTAAGTATGTTGTCACGGTTCATGGGGATACAGTCTTTTGTGTATGAAGGAGGGAGATCAATGTAAATGCCTGAATTGTAGCCTCTGACACGAAGTCCCTCTACTCTTTTACTTTTCATTATCATGCTCTCTCCCAACATAGTGGTGAGTTTCAGTTGTACAGGGTAAGTGTTTGGTTGTAACTCATCACTTACTTCTCTCTCAATGAAGGTGCTGTCGCTCTGCGTGTCCAACAGTGCGTAGACGAGCTGCTCTTTGGATGGCTGGGAGGCAGAGGAGATCCACACAGGGACGATCATGGAGGTGCTGTATGACTGACCATCACTAGTAACACAGAGTGGGCTAGCTGTCACGATTTCATTTGAAGCTGTATTCACATTTACTGTAAATGTCTTTCTTTCCATGTTTAAAGGTCTGTCTTTCTCCTCATGTCCTTTGTAATGTTCATCATGTAGACAAGTGGGATGCCTTCCCTTGCACAGATCACAAGTGTGACGGTGACGACATTCCTTGGCGCTGTGACCTGGTTTGACACATCCATAGCACAGTTTATTGTCTTTTATGAATGTTCGTCGTTCTTCGAGGGAATTTTCCTTGAATTTTGAGCACTTGGACAGTTGATGCCTGTCATCTTTGCACCACATGCAGGGAGGCCGTTCTTTTCCATAGTTTGCCCTCATGTTTTCAGTGTTTGCATTTGTTTGAGTGTTGAAGACACTTACTTTGCCTCCCTTTGTTTCATTTGTACTTCTTTTAACACAGGATGAGCTAGATGAGTGTAGAGCATGCAGGGAAGTGATTGGATTACACGCTATCTCCGCTTCTACTGACACAAAGTTGGCGAAGTCTTCAAAGGTGGGGAAGTCTCTATCTTCCATGAGAGCTATTGAGACTTGACGGTTCCAGCGTGCTGCTAGCCAGTCTGGAACTTTCTGAACAGTCGTTCAATATTTCTAAACCTTTCACGTGAGGCATGGCTTGGAGACAGGCATTTAGGAAATCAGAGAAGGCTCTTAATCCTTCAGCGTCTTTGGTTTGCACCTTTGGCCATTTTGACAACTTGTCCCTGAAGGCCCTTTGAATGACAAATGGCTGCCCGTAGCGTTGGTTGAGCTTATTCCATGCATCTCTGTATGCTTCATCATCGTCTCGATAAAAGGTGCCTTCAATACATTTGTGAGCGGGGCCACTGACATATTTCTTTAGATAATAAAGTTTGTCGGCTGATGAGATGCCCTTTCTATCTATAAGTGAGATGAATGAAGCTCTCCATTCAATGTAGTGTATGGGGTCTCCTCCAAACACTGTTGGCATTGGCATGGGGAGTCTGTTAATGGTTATGCTGTCTTGTATCGCTTGGGCTAAAGAGGAGATGTCAGTGGGGGGATTTGGTAGGACTGGGGAAGGGTTTAGGTGATGCACCACGGGGATGGCGGGGCTGTGCCTGTTGTATCTGCTGTCTCGTTGCTGTGTGGGCAGGCTGTTCATTTGCTGTAAGGGCTGATTGTCAATTTCTTGTCTGATTTCTCTGTCGTAGCTTTCTAGTCTGACACCTGCTACTTCTCTGTCCCTTTCTGCTTGCAAACGCTCTAATTCAGACTCCATCATCCTTATTTTTTCCTTCTGTTTTCTTTCTTCCTCCATTAGTTTACATTGAGCCTCTTTTGTGGCGAGCTCCGCGACTGCTTCCGCCCTTTTTGCAGCCATGACTGATGCCTCAGAGAAGTGACTATTAGCTGACTGAGAAGCAGTCCCATATATGGAGTGGGCGTAGTTATGAGCATGGAGCTCACGGAGTTTGCGCTTTTCACGCTCTGCATCAAAGACATCGTCTATTCCGGACAAGCGTTCATTGATTATTTTCATAATGTCTATAGTGACTGCCTCACAAGCATCTATTTTGCGTCTTAAATCAGCAGATGGAGTGGCACCCTGTCTTATTTCGCAGTAAATTTTCATGATGTCGTCCTTTCCGTTTTCAACAGTGTCTGCCATCTTAGCCAGTTCCATATCTGATGTGTTTTGCTTTAGGTTTTCTCTGACTGATCTGACTTGAATCTTCCATTGTTCATAAAGACTAAGCAGTTTCCTTTCCTTTTTACTTTGTTCCTCCCTTTGATAGGTAAGAAATTTCTCTGTGGGTACACTTTTGCGTTCTGAATGACGTGGTAATTTTCTTTGCTCAGTGTCATTCATTTCGTGTTGAAGCTCAACTGGTTGTTTATTTTTGGTTTCAGTTTGCTCCTTTAATTCCTGACATGACAAGCCTTCTTCATCCCTTTGATTTAGTAATCCTCTATTTTCTTCAATTTCTGTCTTGTAGTTTATTTATCTGTTCCTTTAAGACATCCATTTTGACTGGATCTGTAGTCTTTACTGTCCCTTCAGCCATCACTTTACCATATGATGCTGCAGTGTAGCTCCGTGCTGTGCTGTTTGACCATGGAGTTCACAGACGGAGTGGCGATGCATGTGGAAACGTTGTCACTGGTCCCTGGCTGGGTGAAGTTCTCACTGTAGCGTACCCTCCGAAAGATGATGGACCCGACTGATGATTTTCTCACTTGTCTTTATTTTGTGAACAGCTCTATGAAAATCACCGTGAGAACTGACGAAACACAAAAGTACAATTACATTTCCGTCTCTACTAAACAATATTACACAGCAGCTTCACCGCAGGTGAGCGAGAATTAGTTTAGCTTTAGCATCGTAACGTAAGGTAATATGACCATAACACACACACTCTCGCTAACCTTTTTCCTCCTCGGGGGTAGCTATACTGTCTTCGCCGTTTCACTCCTGAGTTACCGTAGCTTTATTACTTTATTTTCCTTTACTTTAAACTCTTTTACTTTCACTGTGACTTTAGCTCCTTCATACCGTTCCTTCGTTTTTTTCCGGAAGCCTTACAGTCAGGAAGTAACAAAGGTAGGTCAACGATCTCTTCAAAATAAAAGCTCATTACAAATATAACCTTCAAAACGGGCAATATATATATAAACCCAGATGAATTACATGTTAATATAATGCACTCAAATCATGAAATATATTTGTTTAACGAAATCATGTCACAATGCTTTTAAACTAATTATTTGTTTTTAAAGATATAACAGAACCAATTACAAGATGCCCTCTGGTGTACAAAAGGGGGAACAACAATCAATGAACCAAAAGTGGTTTGCTACACATTCATCAACCATTTTATGGAAACGAGTCCCTTCTCCCCCTCCTCAGGTGTTTCGCTGATAGCAGTAAGTCGATTGAAGTTAGAGTTGTGACGTTCACGAACAAACCGAATCTTTTGAACGGCTCATTAACATGAACGATGGGAACCGAGTCGCGTTTGGTTGGGAGCCGTTCTTTTTTTCTCTCTCACGCTCCTTTCACGTGAGTGCCTCAGTAAAAAAAAAAAAAAAAAAAAAAAAAAAGCAAGTGCGTCGGAATCGGTAGACTGACAGAGCATGGGGAGGAGCGCTTATTTCATATGCAAATGAGTTGTGCACGGCACGCTCCCTTCACATGAGTGTCTCAGTGAAAAAAAAAAAAAAAAGCAAGCGCCCCAGAGTCGGCAGAGCAGCCTGAAGGAGGGGGAGAATTTTAAAATATTGTTTTGAGTTTTTCTGTATTGTTAAAAATGTTCTTGTGTGGCACATTTTGCACTAAAACCTTTTGCATGTAACTTCATTGTAGCCTGCTTTGTTTTTTATTGTGTATTTATAGTCCTAAGTGTTTAGGTGTTACATGAAGAACATAAGTCAAAGTAGTTTTACATACACACACTTTATACAAAGGGTAAATAGTGATCTCACTGTCAACTCAGAGGGATATGGCAGTGGAATATTTACAATGAATCCATATCAGACTTTAAAATCTTGTCCACACATGTCAAATAAAGCTATAGCCTAATCAATATTTCAGAATTATTCATACTCAAATATTGGTGGGAAATCTGAGTTTGAAATTATTCTGATCCAAATCTCAGCCCATCATTCCTCCCTGTGATTATTTCCAGGATAAAATGAATTAACCCAAGGCTGGCTTCTTAAAAGTGAATAAATATAAAAATGAGCCAAATGAGCCAGTCTTTTGAATGGCTCTTTCAAATGAACGGATCCCAAAGATCCGGCTCCCTCCAAAGAGCCATAAATCCCATCTCGAGGTTAATGCGCTCCGCGTGTTCTCACCGGTCTGGGTGTTTGGTGTCGGGTGTGGCGTTCAAGAGCAGGGCGTGTGCTCGTCCACATCGGGCAAGACAAGCCTGTACGCAGCGGCGGCTGCTCACTCCGGACTGAGGTGCGGGACGGTCTGTTTTACAGACAGCTGCAGCCTTCTTCTAAAGTAGGTGACTTACTTTAGAGAGAACACCTCGTTGCATTTGACAGCTCTGCTAAGTGACACCGGCTCCTGACATTTCTCTCGGAATAAAAAAAAAAAAAAACAGCAGCATCTTTTAGAGGTGAGTCAAGTGCGTCATCCTGTTGAGATGCTCTTAAAGTGGGCTACGCGGGCAGGTGTAAGACGGGGGGATTATTTCCAACAGATAAAATGATTGAAAATGGATACTGTTGCTGTTATTTCGGCACTGGACAGGAAAACCATGCTAAAAATAAAAATAAGTGTGGCCCGTGATGGAGAGCCCTCATTAGGCTACACACGGTGTGTGTCGGGTGTCAGGTGGATTCTCCAACCTGCTCTCTCTCTGACACGTTCACTTGAGACAGTCGGTTTCTGAAAACTGCATTTTCAAGTTTGGTCCTCGAAAAGAAGAAAAAAAGAAGTGTTAATACGCTGTGTTGCTGTGTAAGTTTTTAATTATTACAATATTAGTATTAATATTGCAGCATACGTTATCAGTGTTAACGCTGCGGCTAATGGAGCCTCATTAGGAGCAGCGAAGCTAAAGCAGAACTAGCTAATATTCTTTACTGAAAGTTAGCAAGCTGCAGACGCTACACTGACCGGGGAGCAGCTTAAAACTGGAACAATTTCTTTTATGCTGCTACAAATGAAGACACTTACAAGTTTATTTTCTGGTGTCATTAACACACAAAGTAAACGAATCTGCTCAGAAGCTTACTCCATAGTTTAATTAAATGGCTGAAATCATATAGTACCTAAATCATTCTTCATTTGTGGCGTTCGTTCCTCTGCTCTCTCTGTCGACCCTTCATCACGTTTGAACGTCAGTCTCGTTAGTGGACGCGTGTGAGGCTCTTTATAAAAAGTGGCAGTGTTTAAGCCAGGGAGCTCTGCGTTTACAATAGTTTTACATAACGGAGCACAGGGCAGCGTGTCTTTGGTATGGCTGGTCCGAAATCTGCGATTCTTTTTTCTTAATCAACCTCGCAGTTCACCATCTCATCTCTACTCTGAAGGTGAACTCTTCGGCGTTATTGTCGTGTCTTTAAACGTAGCACTCGGGTCTCTTCTTGTCCGCTTGTTAATTCAGAAAAATGGGGTCTTAAATTCACTCAGTCTAGTCGAAGTCGATAGAATTGGCCCAGATTATGAGCTGATGAAACCATTGGATTCATAGAACACCAGAAGAAATGTATAGCCTAATAAACTTATGATGTGAATGCATTTTTTTGGAAGATATGTTTTTATAATAATAATAATAATAATAATAATAATAATAATAATAATAATGATAGCTCAACGTTCTCAATAAAAAATAAGTAATAATAAAAATACAACATAGGCCTACTTAAAGTTTAAAAGCAGAAAGCATCCCTCCTTTTCTCAGACCAGGTGAGTGTTAGGCCTACATGTATGAAATTCACACTTTCAAGCTAAATGGCCAGAAATATATATTGATAAAGGTAGTACAGTTTTTTTGTTTTTGTTTTGAATGAATGCTAGAATAATATTATCAATTCCCTGAAACTGAAAAAATTAAACTAACATCATTTCCTTGTGTGTCTCGGATTTAAAATAGTAGGAAAACAATTCAAAACAGATGTGACTTCCTTTTGGAAAACATGTTGCTGATTTTGATGTGAATGGTGTCCACGTCATTTTATATAGACATATATAGAAAAGAAAATAATAAATTCAATCAGTGAAAAAATGTTGAATTTATAGTCGCAGTTATCAATCAAGAAACTACCCAGCTTCCTGGCAATACATAATCCAAGGCCAGACTTCACAGTCCGCAGGGAATTTATCTCCAACCATAAAATACGAGAAACCCATAATAAACCTTCAGTCAAAATTGCTTACATTTATGGCTAATTAGTAATCTTTAGCATTATTATATAGTATGCTGTGGAGAGGCTTTATCCATTATCATTATTATCATTATCATACCATCCTAATACCCAGTAATAGTTTAGAAGTCTTTCCATCGAGTCATCTATTTGTCCTCATGGGATTTTTCCGAGATTTCAGTTTCTGTTTCCTCAACAGGATTACCCTGAATTGTGAGCCAATTTATGATCTATAATACTTGATTCTCCCTCACAACTTGTATTTAAATTAGTAAACTTAATTAAGTAAACGAAGAAATAGAGGACATAGTGTGAAAAACATCTTCAAATCCGGCCGTACTACTCTTATCGCCACAAGAGGCAGAGGCCCTGATAAAAAGGACAAAAGGCAAAAAAACTAAAATAGAGAGCTTGGAGGGCCAAAACTTAAACTTAATGGCGGACTCTGGGGAAAGAGTAAGTATCATGAAAATGCAAAATGCCCTGAGAGGCAAAAAGCATCTGATCTGTCTGATCAAACTCATTTTCTCTCCTTTGAGTTAACAACCAGTGATAAGAAATGTTTGGCCAATCTTTCTAAATTCTAAGTAAGATACAAAGTGCTGTTCTTGCCGTGCTCAGATTATGAAAAATAATGATTAATTAGGAACCCTAGATATTGAAAGAGACTGACTCATCTTACAATATTTAAAAAAAAAATAATGTTAATCTTTCAACTTGGGCCTGCAGGTCCCATTTTGAATGGCAGTCTGTAACTGCTGTTGTTTCACCAAACGTCTGTTTTGCATGAAAAGGCTTCGTTTTCCCCTGTTCAGCAGGAAGAGGAAGCACAAAGAGACACAGTGACCTCTGATCATTTTGTACAGTAGCATAGACCTTTTTCTGTTTTATTTTGGTGTTTCCCGTCGACCCCCTGTAGGCTGAGTCCAGGCAGGCCCTTTTGTTAAGCTCCCAGCCTCACTCCATCCTGCTGCACCACACTTGTGTTTTTTGACTCATCCGTTCATTTAAGAAATTTACATCCAGAAAACGGTCCAGACTGAGAAGCACGTGGCTGCTCTTGACCTGTGTGAGATTTGGTTTGTGTGTTTAATTGATTTGTCGTTAAGATACGGGGGCTTGGTGGTGAGCTAAAGTAAAGCTTGTTTGAGTGAGGTTAGTCATTCAGAAGCCGCTGTGGATTGTGCTCATGTGTCAGCTTTGTCTGTTGTGGAGCTCTTCTGCAGCACTTTCAGTATTTTGTACTGAGGGTGAATGCTTGTTTGTGCTTGTTAGCTGTGTTCTGCTTGTGGCTTTTTAATAAGGGTGCTCTGAACAGGAATTGTTGGAATTGTTGGATCGATTGCTGGAAGCAGAATTGGCAGATGCTGATCAGCGATCCAAATGTTGTGTCTTTACTTTATCGTCTTCTATAGTTTCGAGTTAAAAGTTCCATAATAATAAAAACAAAATTAAAACGTTGAAGAAATAAATGATTGTATTCGTTTGGATTGATTCAAACTTAGAACTTGTTGTGTCGTCACGTTAAACTACAGTTAACTTTTAAATGCTTCAGGTTCCTCTAAACGGAAACTCTCAGTCCTGTTGTGCTACCTGTTGAACTACAGACTGAGGCAAAGGAAAGAGAACAGGTGAACAGCATTAGAAGGTACATGAAAAAATGTGGCTTGTACACTAGGGAGAACTCAAGCAAATAGTTAAAGGATCAGGCAGGAAGTGGAGGGCTGCCGATTCTGAATTTGATGGAAATTAAATGTAAATTTTATGAAAAAGTCTTTCAGTCGACCACAACTGGACACCGCTGTTGCAGGGTGTTCTTGCTGGTAAATTTTAAGAGTTGTACTTGTCACTGACGATGACGCTGTTAAAGCCTCTGTCGTAGTGTGCTGTAGGGTGATTTTGAATTTTACTGTTTATAAGTTAAAATGCTGTGATTGCACTGATACTTACCCACCTTCGATTGTGCTGTATAGCCATAGTGTATTGTGTAGAACTGCAGGAAATGCAATGAAAAATTCCTCACATGTCTGGAGGAGTGTCCCCACCACTCTCCACGCTGGAGCGGCTACACCCTTGGTTGAAGTCCTATGCTTCCTAGTCCCAAGAGGGACAAAGCCCCTCAAATGAAGTGGGTTATGTTGCTGCAGTTTCACCTGCTTCCACCGTCCCTAATAATGATGACCAAGGTTTTTATTTTTTTAATTTTAGGAAAGTGTTGCAGCTGATGCCCTGACAGGCCTGTACCGTATGAATGATGTCAAGAGATTTGTGTTGCTTGGTGATTTGTTTGAAAAAAACTCACAGGTGAGGTGAGCTTCCTCATGTTTTGTTCATTGTCATGCTTGGTCACACTTTAACCAGTTTTTGTTGCTTCACTGCTAAGTTCTACGGGCTTCTTATTTCCTCTTGGGATTAATCCAAATATTTACCCCAGCTACATCCCTGGTATTGTAGACAGTCACGCATGTGTTTATTTTTAACACACACACACACATGCACACTTTCCAAAGGACACAATAAAAATATTACAGTAATACTACAGGCATAATACAATAATACAAGCAGTATGTCTCATCCTCTCACTGCCTGTTACTTCGATCGTGACGTGACACTCGTCTATAGAGTACTTAGATGACAATATAATAGAGAATTAAATCATTTTAGTACAGAAGGTTGGGTTTGATAGAAAAAGGTGCAATTACAAATGTGTCTGCTACTTCAGCACCACGGACAGCGGCATGGATTCATCAATACACAGCTAGGTCGCCGATATTTCAGAGTCATGGTCGGGGCCATAGCATCTAACTTGGACACATCTCAGTAAGATAAAGGATGGATGTGTCAGGCAGATTAGACTGAGGGGCTGATGAGGGGGATCTGGTAGAATTTTGCTATCTGGGACTCGAACCCGGGGCCGCTGCAGCGAGGACAAAGCCTCTGTACATGGGTCGCCCGCTCTACCAACTGAGCAAAACGGCGCCCCAGTATCCATGATTTGACACCGTGCAACATAAGGCAGCACACTGCTAGGTAGCACAACGCAGCACACTGCTAGGTAGCACAACGCAGCACAACGCGGCATGACGCATGTAATGTGATGCGACGTGATGTGTCATCCTTTGTCACCACCAGTTCTTTAAGATCAGTTTAGTTTGACAGGTCCTTCAGAGAGTCACAGGAGACGAGAGCCAATCGCAGCAGACACCCATTCACACTCACATCACACCTACAGGCATTTTAAAGTCACGTAACACTAGACTGTGGATGGAAACTGGAGATGCCAGTCAGACAGTGGGAGGAAACCGGAGCACCCAGCGAAGGCAAAGGCAGGCACAGGACTAACATGCAAACTTCATACAGAAAGGCCCACAGGGTCGAACCTGGACGCTCCTTGCTGTGAGACTACTGCTGCTGTCCCTCAGACCTGTGGGCCAGTGATTGGTCACACGCACATACGCATCAACGAAACCGTCAGTCAGCGCATGGAGAGCACGTCGCTGCAGTGTGGCGAGAAAATTGAAAGGACAGGAGAGAGAAAGAAAGAGACACAAAATGACTAAGAAGGAGCGAACCGAAAGGAGTAGAGCCTGGACAGAAAGTGCCAGTACAAGCTGTAAAATTAGATTAGATTAGATGAGATAAGATTCCCAGGCTGATTTATTCTTTCCGTGTGAACCCGGCACTGCACAGACATGCAGACGCCACCCGCGTGTGTGTCGGCATGTGGGTAACTAAACTGGAGATTATTGTGTCTCTAACAGGTTTTCATCAGGCAAATAGCCAAAATGACAAAGCACAAGGTAAAATAATATTCTAAACATTATTGATTACGTTTTGTTGATGTCACAATCAAACATGAAGACTATTCCACGACACTTAGAATACGACAGCCTCTCATATCACCTGGCTATGGTGAGGGGAAGAAAACTGGTCTTGGTTAAATACTGAAAAGCACATTCAAGTATGGGAAAGGACATCTTACCTCTTTAACGTTAAGACCATTGGGGCTTTTCTACTGCTACTTTTGGTCGGTCTGGGTCAAGCCGCTGTGCTGATTTTATGCCGAGTTGAGTCTGAGGTGGACCCTCTCCACAGGGGGGCCAAAGGACGCCGGTCCCCCCTCCAGGCAGGCTGGTCATCATGCGCAGGCAACCACAGCCGACCCATGATCCATGATACTCATCTCATGTCTGTGCAGGAAACTAAAGAGAAAGACATTTTGAAAGTGTCACTGTGGGTTCAGTTCTCAGGAGGTTTGTAGCTTCTCACTGAATCTCTGTGGTTTGAAGTTTAGTTTCTCTCCACTTTCCCTGTTTCTACTTTCTGACATCTGCTGTATTTTCACTTTCAGCTGGTGATAAAGTTACTGCTGGTGAAAACCCAACATTTCCTGGTTTTGCTGCTTCATAAAAAAGCTTTTTTTCTGCAAAAAAAACCTGAAAGAAATGTAAAGCATTTATTATTTTCCATAATACTGTGGCATGAAGAGTGTTTAAAGCCACTCCCCTGACCACTGCTCAGGTTCCCAGTCGGCACGTTGAACTGGAACAACCCCTGGAGTTTCTGACTCGGGAAGTTGGACGCACCCCACCAACCCTGACCTCAAAATCCAAGATGGCTGCTTTGTGACTCAACAGCTATGAGCGCTGTAGAATATAGTGTTTATTAGCACTTCTGTCTTGCCTCATTAAATCAGTTCTACAAACAGTTCTGTCTAATCCATGGACATGTTGCTTCTGTGTATGAATGTGCAAAATGTTGTGTATTGCAGACAGCTACAGTCTCTAAACTGTCCAGAACTGGATTTGGTTTTTGTCTTTGAAGACGTTTCACCTCTCATCCAAGAGGCTTCATCAGTTCCTGCTCGCTGACTAGCCGGTGTGGAGGTCCAGGTATTTAACCTCTTAGGAGGTGGTCACAAGGCCACTGATGTCTATGGGTCGTATGTGCTCCATTATTGCCAATGACAGTCGTTGGTATGGTCGTTGGGGATGGTGGAAAGTTGGTTTCGACTTTGTTAGTCGAACTGATGAAGCCTCTTGGATGAGAGGTGAAACGTCTTCAAAGACAAAAACCAAATCTAGTTGCGTTCAATTTAATTTCCTTGAGATAACTATGACCTGGATGAATGAGAATATTCACAGGCTTGTCCAGAACTGGTTTTCCAACTAGTTGCACTAGAATGCAGTCAACTCGAGTGCCAGCATCTGTAGTAAATGGCACAGATCCAAGTTAAATAAACTACCTCATGAAGGTAGCCTTGTTGTACTGAAAATGAAAATGCCTGCCTCACTGGGCTGACGTGCTGAGCTCTTAACAAATGTGTTTTTGTTGCCTAAACAAATCTCAAGACTATAGTTGCATAATCGGCAGTTTTTTAAAGGGTGGTTACAACTCCTCTGTGCTAACGTTCTAGCTCCGTTTAATTTTTTAAATTTCATCTGGTGTCTAACTTCAGGTAAGATGACCTCTCAAACAGCACAGGTGTTGCTGTCACTGGACGCTGAAGCAGTCGGCTCACTCAAAGATGGAATCAATTTCAAGAAAAACCCTGGGGACTGTAAATTTTACATAATATACAAGAGCAGCGAAGGCTTCAAAGCGTGCAAGAACCAGTGCAAACACCAAGGAGGGTCATTCATCCGAGACATCGAAGACCTGGACGGCAGGTGAGGTCAATCGGACGGAAGCACGCAAGTCATTACGCTGTGTCAAACAAACTTTGTGATTACAGCTGACAGGCTGCTCTGCTCTCACAGGACAGTTAAATGCACCAAACACAACTGGAAGTTAAATGTGTCAACAATGAATTATGTGAATCCACCGGACAGCTTCTCTCAGGATGAGCTTGGTAAGTTCTGCCACTATTTATGTTTTGGTTGAAGAATTCATAACGAGTCGTTTTATGTATTTTTGTGGCGCGGGGCAGAGCTCCTAAACAAGGTCCACTGTCCTCTGGGATTGCAGCAGCTGGCAGGTTTATGAAACAACAGAGTTCTATAGTTAATCCAGGCAACAACTAAACAAATATTTGACACAGCACCACTTCGCTGGCTCTGCTGGCTGCACTGCTGTGACAATGACTGCTGTGTCACATCACAAGACGTTTTGAGGAAAACTGTCAAACCATGCTGGGGTAACGCAAGTCATCAGGTTTCACCCAGACTTGTGGAGTCCGTGCCAGCTCGAGCGCATGTGGTCGTTAACACAAAAGAGGGTCCGACTAAATATCAGGATCTTCTGAAAAATCTTTCAAAGATTCGATTTGAAAATCCAATTGTTAAACTGATGTTATCATTTAAAAAACAAACAAATAAAAAAAAAAAATGCAGTACTTTAGTACCCTACTGAATCCACCCACTTAGTATATGTACATAATGGAAATAAAAAAATACAGCTGCACACAGAATTCTGTGTGTCACTGTTTAACCAAGGACACACAATGTGAAGTTATACCACTATATAAAATGGATTAGGGGCTATTCACTTGTTGTCAAAAGGTGTTTTTATAATTATCGTAAGCAGATGCTCTTTTGCCATAGAGTCAAAAGGATGATCATCCAGCTTGCAGGTTGTTGAAGGCTCTGTAGTAATATTTCAAAGCTAGGGTCTACGATGTCGTTCAGAAACACATTGTCCTGAGAGTAGTCAATACATTATGTATTCAGAAAAAGGAGCGAAAATAATCAGACCTCTCTGACAGCTGCATGACTGAGAAAAAAGCTGACCAATCCGTGCTATTCGGCCCTAATAACACGGATTGGTCAGCTTTTTTCTCAGTGCCTTCATTGGTCAGATGCCTTCATGTCCCGCCCTCCTCCGCGCGTGCACACGTCCGGTTTCACTGATGCCGGAAGTATTCAGCACACTCCTCTGCAGGAATACGGAGTTCATTTGGTTACAATGGCAGAGAAAATGCAGCCAACGTTACTTCTACCAACTCACCCCGCTAAAAAGGCAAGTAAAGAAAGTTTGAGGCAGAAAAGGGTGCAACGAAAGAGGCTCTGGATAAAGTAAGAAGTCGGACCGAGTCAACATCGGCGCTGCGTTTGAGCGCGTTGTGGGGGCGTGGCTTTGGACGGAGCACTGACGGGATGGGGAGGGGGGGATGGAATTTAGAGGAGATGCCACTTTGAAATCTTGCTAGCTCTCTTGCTAGCTCTCTAGGATTGTAGACTCTAGCTTTAAGTAGCTCACTCAGCATAAATAATAACAAAAATAAGCTTTAACACTCAATTATGAAAGAAAATATTTTGTATAAAGTTTATAATAAAAAAAAAACTTCCTAATACCATTATAAACATATTGAGTATTATAAAGCACGCACTGTATATGGACATCCATTCACCTCACAGGGAGATAGATGACTGCTGCTGTTATCGTCATGACTGATCGGCTGACGTAGCTCTTGCACGCAATCACCTCTTCCTGGGCTTGGTCTGAGCCATTAGCCAGCACTCAGTTATTTCATCCTGTTGTTGTTCTGTGCACTGTCGATGGCCAGAGGCTGCCTGCGGATACGGAGGCAAACAGGCACGACAGGGATCAAAGGCAAATCCGATTTCAAGCTTATGATAATGAACGCTAAACAGACCAAACTGATTAGAAATACCTGACAAAATGGCCCCCACAATCGCATTATGCCGGAAATATGCAGTCCCCTCTATTTTTCTTCCCCATCTGTCACTCTCTGCTGCTCGCTCTCCTCTTTCATCTTCACTTTAAGCAACAGAAGGTTCATGGATATAGAATGGCCGCCCACTGCGTAGCTAAAATAACACATGTTCACTGCCTTGTTTCAACATCTGGATCATTAGAAATAATGACTGAAGATAGTGATGGCAATAAAACACAATGACTTAAAGCCCCTGAAAACTTAGTGTCAAATAATTTGTTCTATATCATCTATGTATTACAACATGTTTGACTGAATAAGCAACAATCAAAAGTAAAGTTCAGTCCCGCTTCAACTGATCGGGAAGTTATCACAAGATTCCAGTAACGGTGACCTGAGATAAAATATTTTATTCAGCTTATTGTTTTACAGCCCAGAAACGTAACTGTCAGGACTCATCTCTAGCAGCAAGCAGATTTTTTATGATGACCCTTTACACACTTCTACTCATTAACAAACAGCAAAACAGCTCCAGGCAGGTAGAAAAGAAAAAACTTGATAGCATAAAGCCAATTCCAGATAACAAAAACAGGCAGTCAGTGAAAGCTGAAGAAGCAGGCTGAAAAGCTGAAATCCTCTTTCTGATGTGTGACTACTGATGTCATGGCTGCACATACTTACTATTTTAATAAGAAGGTAAACATGTAAATACAGAAAGAGATGACTAAATAAATAGAAAAATCAATCATGACAGAAAAAAATACAATATAAAAAAGACATGAAACATTTTCCTTTTGGATGGGAGGCTCAGTGCAACTTGACACATGTACGACTAACATGGCCAAACCTGTCTCAGTTTTTCAACTGTCAACTGCAGACAACAACTGCTGCTGCTTTGTAGATACCCTGGGGGAGACAGTAAGAAGGAGACAAGACATTACTTAATGTTTGTCAAAGAGCTCACAGCTTAAAAAGTTACATTTTGAAATGAAATCCATGTTATGATGTATCATTTTTGTTTGTGAGAAAGCTGGGATAAAAAACTGGACTAACTAACTAATGTTGTGTTTGATTTATGGGGGAGTATTTCCTTTACGTTGACTATCTGAGTGTACTTGCGTCTGTAAAGCTCAATGTGAGTGGGGCATGTTATTTTCTCTATCCAGAACAATGTAACCAACTTAGTCAAATCCTGATGTATGTCGCACACAGAGGTAGAGATTTCCGATGATGGGGGGCTTCAGCTGGTGGAGTTGAACCCCGTCGACCCCTGGCTGGCTGACCCGCGAGAGCCTCTGGAGCTCCAGGGAGGAGAAGTCAAAGTTTGTGTCCTGCTGTTCACATATTTTTACACCACAGCCCACAATAAATCCAGAGTTTTCAGAGTTTAGTTAAAGTTCAAGTTTGTATTTTGACACTTTTTTTCTGACTGCAGCAGACAACTCACTTGTACATTAAAATGCAAGATTGTACAGGATTGCCTTGTTTTGCTAAATAAAGGTTTATCCATCTTTAATGCGGACACTGAATCATCATGATAATAATGTGACAGCTAAAACAAATGATGACCTTCTCTCCCAGGTGACGTACCTGACCCACGCCTGCATGGAGCTGCAGCTGGGACAGACGCGCTTCATGTTCGACCCGTGGCTGAAGGGTCCTGCGTTTGCCAGAGGCTGGTGGCTTCTCCATGAGCCGCCGGAAGACTCCCTGGACAGACTGTGTGCTGCAGACCTCATCTACATCAGCCACATGCACTCTGACCACCTCAGGTAAACTCAATGTCTTTAAAGAGATACTTTTGCCCCATTTTATACAAAACACGCACAGAAAGAGATTTAAGGCATGTATTGTTCATTTATTTCTCACTAAATATATCACTCACTCATTATAATCCTATCTCCTAAAGCAAAAAGTGCACAGAAACCCTCTGACATCAGCCTTGGGCACACCTGACGATGTGGGTTATGCTCCCAAAGAACTAAGTTCGTACTACATGTTGTCCGACTGGATGTGGACAGGCAGAAGTGTTTATGGTCGGGAGTAAAGGTGGATCATACACCAAAACCCTGAATCCTTTCTCACCTCTACACAGCTGATCAGTCACAGCAAGAAGTGGGTGTGAATGTTAGCTCTTTAGTTTTTATGAAAGTTACAGACACGGTGGGACACAGACCCCCAGTCTGACTTCAGAACAGCGTGGGGGGAGTGAGCACTTTGGCACCTTTAGGCCTTTTGTATTATTCTAAGCTCCCTCAATTCTCAAATAATATCAGAACCGAGTTTTGTTTTTCTTCTGTGTCAGTTAAAACAGGATATGGTTATGCTGATCTACTTATTTGTATGTGCAAATTGTATTGTATTGTAATGTATTATTGTACATGGTGTCATGGCTATCTCGCAAAAGATGCAAATGATATGCAAATATAAAGGTTTCATGACGAGTGATCAGCCTATCAGCTTTGAGGGCACTGAAAGGACAACAGCTCAGCTGTACACACTGATACATTTTTTTTGTCAGGGTTGTCAGAGTTAAACATAATGCTGAAAACAGTAAAAACAGTATTTCTGGTGCAAATATGGAAACAAAGTAGATTCACTCTAGTCCTGTACTTACTTACAATATTGAGGTTCCCGTACTTTACATGAGTATTTCCAATTTCTGCTACTTTATACTTCCACTACATTTTGGAGGCAAACATAGGACTTTAACTCCACTACGTTCATTTGATAACTTTACTAAATTTGCGATTGCATGCTCAATCCGAGCCTAAGTAGCCATTTTTAAATCTATTTATCTGTTGGCAACCTGATTGAAAAATAACACGTATTACGATAAGTTATGCTGTTATCGCATCTGATAATCGATCGATGGGATAACATACAGTGTAAACATACATGTGTGATGTATAATTTCCTTTTACTTGTACTTGCCAGAAAATTGCCTTGAATACTTAAGTACAGTTAATAAAAGACACTTTCACTTAAGTGGATGTCCAGTAGGTCTGTAAAGGGTTGTAGATCTGGTTGTATTTGTCTTCACACTCTTTCTATGAGAATTTCATTTTTCCCAAATGCAGGTGCTGTATAACATCTTTCATAAGCGCAGAATAAGCCGGAGGCTGTGTTTGCTTTCAGTTTATTAATATCCGTCTATGTGCTTGAAGGCTTACAGATGTTAAAAGGTTATGTTGATATCTTGTTAGCATGAGCACGACTCAGAAAAAGACTGCCATCGGTGGATTAGGATCAACAGGTTTGTCCAGGATGTCTGATAGCGACTATCCTTAAGGCAGTGCCGGAACCTGTTGGCTAGTAAAATTGGTAACTGTCCACATTGGTCGCATGCTGCATTGATATTTGGATACATAAAAAGTGTATTCCGTGCAGTATTTTGAACTGCAGAAGTCCGTGTCGGGCACAGACAGAGGAGGAAGGTCTCACCTGTCATGTATTTTGTTTCTAGTTACCCCACACTGAAGGTCCTGTCAGAGAGGAGACCAGACATCCCCATTTATGTCGGCGACACATCGAGACCCGTCTTCTGGTTAGTAGAGTGATGGAGCTCGGTTTAACCCATTCCATTTATTGTTGAAAACTTCCATTTTTCTTGTGTTTTAAGTTTCTGTTTATGTGTCATGTAAGCGCAGATCTCTCTGTCTTGATGCAACAGGTACTTGGAGCAAAGCCAAGTCAAGCTGACCAACATCAACATCGTTCCTTTTGGCGTCTGGCAAGATGTAAGTCACCGCCGCTCACACCTGGGCAATGACCAAAGACTATTTCATATTGACATCATGAAGTATTAGGCTTTGGGTATTAGCATTATGCTTCTGTGTAATGAAAATACTTTCAAAAGGAATTTTTTTTGAAACGGTTATAAATAAATCAAAATGAAAAAATTCTGCTAAAGCGAGAATACCAGCACTGTAACTAGTCACTACACTGTCCCTTGGTCGCTATCAGATTGATGAACACCTGAGATTCATGATCCTGATGGATGGTGTGCATCCCGAAATGGACACCTGCATCATTGTTGAATATAAAGGTGCGTGCTTTTCAGTGACTCTCAAATTTGAAGTGCCACCGCTAGAATCGCAGTCGAGTAAAAACCTACATATTTCCAGGTCACATGATCCTGAACACTGTGGACTGCACCAGGCCGAACGGGGGCAGGCTGCCACAGAATGTGGACTTAATGATGAGTGACTTTGCCGGGGGGGCGTCAGGATTCCCCATGACCTTCCACGGGGGGAAATACACGGGTGAGGCTCACTTCAGTGGGAAGGGACTTCATCTCGCTGCACACCGCAGTTTGAATCCCTTAGATACGTCGTCATTTTTATTTTGAATTCGACAAATGAGTCTATCGCACACATGACAGGTTAAAAATGACATAAAATAATATGATTATTTATAGTCAGGGAGCATTATTTTCTATTATATAATGTATGTTCTGTTGCTTTTGATTCCTCAAATGGAGCCATGCATCATGGCCATGTAAGACGAGTTTACTAAACGGTCTCAAGACGACCAGGCTTTTTAAATATATTTTGTTGAGGTGTGTACTTACATGATCTCAGATCTTTCCAGCAATGTTCAAACCCAGAGAATAATTAGAGCAATTTTAGTCAAGGTAACAGTGTACTTCATTTGTCCCATAACATGACATAAAGGTGATGTCATATGTTTTCGCCCAGATTCCTGGAAGGCAGACTTTATCAGGAATGAAAGGAAGAAGCTGCTGAATTACAAAGCTCAGCACGTGAAGTCCCTGCAGCCCAGGATCTATTGCCCGTTCGCTGGCTATTTTGTGGAGGCTCATCCATCAGACAGGTAGAGTTTGTATATACAGATATACAGTTTATCTCAGAAAATAATCTAACATAAAAGTGTAAAAAAAAAACAAAAAAAAAAAAAAACCTGTGCTACTCTTGGGTCCTTCTAAAAGTGTCTGTGTCTCTCTACTGTATATGTGCACAGATACATTAAGGATACAAACATTAAAAACAGTGCAGAGGACCTCAACGCGCAAATCGCTAAGCTTGCACCTGATGTCATGACTTGGACGCCCAAACCAGGCAGCGTGCTGGACCTCGGCCTCGCACTGAGAGACCCCACTATCAGGTTAAAAAAAACACCTTGAACGCTGTGTCTCTGTGTGTGTGTTTTGTCCCATGTCTGACTATCGGAAAGGAAACAGACTTCCTCAACCAGATAAACCACAAGGCTTTGAACATGCATGTTTGCACAGGGAAGGGTTCAAACAGACTGTTGGGTTTGGGCCATCATTCCTGTTGTTATTATAACACTGTGTCATCACCGTAATGAAGAAACACAAGTAGACAGATGATCAGACTGGTCGTGACCCTTGTACATATATCTGCCTCACCCTGTGGGAGACTCCAGGCACGCACAGCAGGCAGGTGCATACCTGTATGTGACAGTTTTCATTTCAAACCAGAAAGCAACGTTTGCTGGCTCATAATGTGAAACTGCTTTTGTCTTGCTCTGTCTAAGCTCAATGCATTGTTTTTTTTTTAAAAAATAGAGTATTTAAATTATAAATGGCCATTGTATCACTGTAAACTGCAAAAAAGTGCTATGTGAGAATGGAAAAGCTTGAAAGCAACAGTAACTAAAGCATGCTGGGCTTCGCCAAAGGTCACTTAACTTGGTGAGTACAGTGTTATTAATACCAAAAGGAATGATGGACAAACTACATTAAAAAGGGATCCAAATTATAATGAACTGGATTCAGCATTTAAAGTGCAAATGTGAATCATTGTAAGATCTAAATGTAATGTTATTTGTGTGAATATTTCCTTTATTACACTACCAAACATAGTGAGGCCATCACAAATCCTCCAGCCAGTGCAAAAATCTACAAGGACAGTTGGGACTTCGCCTTCTATGTGGATGAACTGAACAGCGCCATCAGCTCTGAGATATTTAAACACAAAAGCTGGATCCAGTTTTATTACACCTGGGCAGGCTTTCAAAACTACAACCTTGTTGTGCGGGTAAATATACTTGACAAGCAAGAGCCTCTCCTCTTCGATGGCACACCCTTCCTTTGCTTCCACTTTCTGATCGCTGTAGCATATTAATTACCTTTCCAAGTCCATTTCCAGTCACCGACCTGACACTCTCATGTCTCGTTGTCCCTCTAAATCCCTCCACTTTAAAGGCTGTAAAGAAAATGTCATACTGAACGGTTTGGCAAAACATTATTTGGTCACAAAGGTTTTGGTCCAATTGAAAGGTTGACCTTATTGTGGGGCTACAGGAAAAGTCTGCAGATCACCACAGTTCTGACCCAGACAGCGAGATTCACCTGCCATAAGCAGGCCATAGCATGGTCAGATGTCAGCCAAGACCACACCAAATTAACCAGAACCGGCCCAAATCTGGGCCAAAGCTCGTTCTATTCTGATACCAGAATGGCATGGCCGGGACTGATGGCACCCAAGTGCCATCATTCCACATGGTATGTGATCCAGATCTGGGACGCAACTATTTTGTTATCTGCGAAGGAGCCCTACAAAATGTTCTAGCTATCTATCAAGTAGTTGTTGAGATATTTCATTCTCAACGAAAGTGGTGGACTGACTGACCCACCGAACAAATTTAAGCTAGCTCATTTTGGCAATAAAACTGCATTGAGATTTGTGCTCTGCTTTGTTTCCTCAGCAGCTCTTTGCTTTGCTTCCAGCTTTGAGTGATCCTCCCCGGCTGCTCTCTGTTCTCCTGGGTATTCAACTTATTATGATGTGAAAACTTGTTGCACTCTTCTTTTCTTTCTGTTGGCAACTTACAAATGGATGTTTAAAGAAAGTATAAATGTCTTAATGTGTGGACTCAAGGTCATTGAGACAGATGACGACTTTGAACCACATCCTGACGGCTACGACTACTTGGTGGACTTTCTAGATCTGTCGTTCCCCACCAAGAGGCCTGACAGAGAGCACTCCTACATAGAGGTGAGACACTGTAAAAACAACAACACACAGCTGTATGACAGGGCTGTTGGAAATATTCAAATGCAATTACTACTCAGTTGTTGTTTTTTCGATAAAAAAGAACTGTTTGTTGTGTCATGTTGTGGCCAGATGGTGGTGCTGTAACAATGACCTTTACGCTTGGTCCTGCAACTATTGAACCGTCTCCAAAGTCTCAGAAACAGAATTATTATCTTTTTAGATTCTGTGGGTCCAAATAAGTCTGTCCATATAAGTCACATTAATGTGCACCAACATAGATTTCAAACCATTTTGAATTCCGTCTGAATCTGAACCCCTCCTTCAAATGGCATCAAAACCAGCGCAAAACATGTCTGGATCAAAAAAAAAAGAAAACGCAGTAGTAACCAAACTTGGTGCATATGTTCGGATGGAGAGAACAAGTGAGGGATCACATCAGAAATCCACAGCACCCGGAGGCTAGCAGTCAAAACCAAACTGAACTAAAACTGAAAAGGGGAATCATTTATAATTGTAAAAAAATGGCAGCAGTTTCACTGATGTGAGTTTGCCTCACTGCAACCTGTGGTCAGTTCAGAAGTCCGCCACTCATCCATTAGCATCTTTATCTCAAAGTCTTCATTCAGATGCCACCAAAATGAACAGAGACATGCTTTGGATATGAGGCGTCACATGTTTTGAATGGTGTTCAGACAAGTCAAGTGATGAGTGATGTCACTGTAATCAGTACTGCATGCAAAATGTTTGATTTCACCAAATGTTTGATCAAACTTCACCATAGTATTTACATCTGAAACAAACAAAACGATGTGAGTTTCTTTTATATAATTTTATCACCAAAATGACGTACTGTATAATAAGCACTCTGATAACCTCTGCTGAACGGGATGGTTCTGTGAAAAATCTCTCTCTCACTCAATTTTTCTTTTTTTTCTCTTTCTTGGTTTGTTTCCTAAAGACAAAAAACAGGATTGGGGTGATGAGATACACAGTGCTGCACGGCCGACTCTGGGATGACCTGTACATCGGCTACCAGAACCGCATAAGCCGAGACCCGGATATCTACCACCACAAGTACACACATTTTATCTCATGTATCAAAGTCTCATATGTATAGAAGTAACGGCCCCTTAGGGTGGCAACCATATTGACAACACAATACTGACTAATTGAACACAATGTTTACACTTATTGTATTAAATGTACAATAATCTCTCCTGTTGGCGTCCAGGTTCTGGAATCACTTCCAGACAGAGCTCTCGGTTCACAGGCCAGACTGGGAGCAGTTCCTGCAGCGGGAGGGTTCCAACCAGGAGCTCTGCACAGCAGAAGAGGAGCCATACATATGGAACTACTGCGTAATGTTATGAATATGGATGATTCCTGTGTGAAGATCAAGTAACTGTTTGTAAATGTTTAATTTATATCTTTAATTCCAGTCTTATTTGGTCTGGTATGACCAACAGTTCATGGTGGGCAGCAAAATTTAGCATGATATGTGTGTTTAACTGCCATTACTGAATCAGTCTGCAGCCTTCATGACTGCTCATGTCACAGAGAAACAATTCAAAGTCTTTTTCACAACATAAGTACAGCGTTGGAAATTTACGGGGCCAAAGAACACAAATACCCCAACAACTGTCAGGACGCCGTTTCTGCCATTTCCATTCCTGTCTCTAACACACTCACACAAACAGTGCCGTTCACACGACTTCAGTGTACA
>JBBNBP010000330.1:0-70480 GCA_039737535.1 Lagodon rhomboides
CATTCGAACTTTAAAATGTAGAGACAAGTCCAGGCCGTCAACGTGTGCTTCGACTTTTTGGCAGCTTTTAACTTTTTGTTATAGTCACGGGGCCAAGCCGCACAGCCCACTCTCGCGATTCCCCGCAGGGGAATTGTCTAGTTATTATTATTCCTCCCACTTTTTTTTTGCATTGGAGTCTATGGAAGCCCATAGAACCGTATGGTAAAAAGTTGTGAAATTTGGCACATTGATTAAGGACAGTGACACCTTTAAGTTCACCAAGTAACATGTCGGCACTAAACACGCTCTAGCGCCACCAACGGGTCAAAGTTTCAGGTACATTTGTGCACATAACTTTTGACCCGTTGGCCCGATTTTCAAAAACAAGGTATTGTTGGAATCCTTGGATCATGCCGACTTCAACGCACTCTATGACGTCATAATGCGTCATAATAGATTTTCCACCATATTTGATTTTAGCGAAAGCGAAACTAAGTTTTCAGCGGTCGCAAATTTTGTCCAATTCTCATGAAAATCGGCACAGACCATCTTCAGACCGATCCGCACAAAAGTTATGTAGTGGATTTTTCATTTTTGACTTCGTTTGCCCGCTACAGCCAATCGAATTTGGCGCCGATGGCGCCGATTTTGATTTGAGCTCATATCTCGGGAACGCTTTGGTGCAACGAGACCAAATTTTGTGGCACACTTCCAGACTCCATTGCAAATGGCGGAAAGAAATCTGGTGTCATTCTGCAACTAGGGGGCGCTATTATCAGCAAAACATTGTTTTTGCTCATATCTCTTGATGCGTTTTTGTTTGAAATCAAATTGTGATGTCGGCAGATAGTGTGGGTTGCCCCATTGATAGTCCATGCTAACTTTTCGTGGTAGCTAATTGCAGTCGGCGGCGATGCCGCCAAACAGGAAGTTTGCTCATATCTCGGCGCTGGTTTGACTTCCGAAGACCAAACTTGGTCAGACGCTTCGAGACTCCGACAGAAGTGGGCAAAAAAAATTGATGTCATTTGGCCACTAGGGGGCGCTGTAATTAGCAAAATTGCATTTTTGGTATTTTCTCTTGACGTGTTGGGATTTCAGACTGAATTTTCATGTCTGCTGATACTATGGAATGTCCCCTTTCAGGATCTTTCAAAACTTTTCACGTCATCATAACAATTCGGTCGCCATATTGGATTTTATTGAAAGTGAAACTACATTTTCAGCAGTCGCAAATTTTGTCCGATTCTCACGAAAATCAGCACGGACCATATTCAGACCAATCCGCACAAAAGTTACTAAGTGGGGTTTTCATTTTCAAATCCTTTCGACCGCTACATCCAATCGAATTCAGCTGCAAAGGTGCCGAACAGGATGAAAGCTCATATTTCGTGAACAGTTTGATGTATCAAAATGAAATTTGGCTGTATGTCTCAATACCCCGTTCTAAGGGGACAGGGTGAATTTGGTGTCATTCGGCCACTAGGGGGCGCTGCAGTTAGCAAAAAGGACAGTGGCACTTCTGTCAAACTTTAACCAATTCACTCGAAACTTCTTCTCAGTGATTACAACCGTCATCTCGACAGGACGACATGACGTTTCTGCAGGAAGTCTTGCCGGCCGACGTGCTTGGACCCCCACATTGCTGCTTGCAGCTATATTTATTATTCCTCCCTGTTTTTTTCCATTGGAGTCTTTGGCAGCCCATAGAACCATATGATAAAAAGTTGTGAAATTTGGCACGTTGATTAAGGACAGTGGCACCTTTAATTTCACCAAGTTACATGTTGGCACTAAACATGCTCTAGTGCCACCAACGGGTCAAAGTTTCAGGTACATTTGTGCACATAACTTTTGACCCGTTGGCCCGATTTTCAAAAACAAGGTATTGTTTGCCGGCAAACAGGAAGTTTGCTCATATCTCGGCGCTGGTTTGACTTCCGAAGACCAAACTTGGTCGGACGCTTCGAGACTCCGTCAGAAGTGCGCAAAAAAAATGTGTGTCATTTGGCCGCTAGGGGGGCGCTGTAATTAGCAAAATTGCGTTTTTCCTATTTTCTCTTGACGTGTTGGGATTTCATACTAAATTTTCATGTCTGCTGATACTGTGGAATGTTCCCTTTCAGGCTCTTGAAAAACTTTTCACGTCATCGTTAGAATTCGGCCGCCATATTGGATTTTAGCAAAAGCGAAACAAAATTTTCAGCTGTCGCAAATTTTATCCAATTCTCACGAAAATCGGCACAGACCATCTTCAGACCGTTCCGCACAAAAGTTATTTAGTGGATTTTTCATTTTCGAATCCGTTTGACCGCTACATCCAATCGAATTCAGTTGCGAAGGTGCCGAACAGGATGCAAGCTCGTATTTCGTGAACAGTTTGATGTATCAAAATGAAATTTGGCTGTATGTCTCAAGACCCCGTCCCAAGGGGACAAGGTGAATTTGGTGTCATTTGGCCACTAGGGGGCGCTGCAGTTAGCAAAATTCTCACGTTTCTTCATATCACGTGATGTATTCTGAGTTAGAACTGATGTCTGATGTCAGCAGATACTGTGGGTTGACCTACTGATAGACCCTGGCAACTTTTCCTGACAGCCAATTGGAATTTGATGGCAAAGCTGCCAAACAGGAAGTCAGCTCTCACATTTCCGTCAAACTTTACCCAATTCACTCTAAACTTCTTCTCAGTGATTACAACCGTCATCTCGACAGGACGACATGAAGTTTCTGCAGGAACTCTTGCCGGCCGACGTGCTTGGACCCCCGCATTGCTGCTTGCAGCTATATTTGGGGGTCAAGCAGTGAAACTGCAATGACCCCCCTCATTGCTGCTTGTGTTTTGTGACAGTTTACTGTCTTATGTGACTGTGTTTTTGTGACACGTCATCATGTTTTGTGACATGTTATCGTGTTTTGTTTTCTCATTTTGTGAATGTGCTTCGTGATGTGTTATCGTGTTTATGACATGTTATTATGTTTTGTGACATGTTATCATTTTTTGTGATGTTATTTTCTTTTGTGACTGTGTATTGTGACATGTCATCGGGTTTTGTGACATGTTATGTTTTGTGACATGTTATCGTGTTTTGTTTTCTCATTTTGTGACTGTGTTTCGTGATATGTTATCGTGTTTACGACATGTCATCGTGTTTTATGACATGTTATCATTTTTTGTGACGTTATATTCTTTTGTGACTGTGTTTTGTGATATGTTATCGTGTTTACGACATGTCATCGGGTTTTGTGACATGTTTTCATGTTTTGTGACATGTTATGATTTGTGACTGTTTTGTGACATGTTATCATGTTTTATGAGTGTGTTTTTTGACATATATCGTGTTTTGTGACATTTGATCGTTTTTTGTGACTTGTTAACATGTTTTGTGACATGTTATCGTATTTTGTTTTCTCATTTTGTGACTGTGTTTTGTGACATGTTTTCGTATTTTGTGACATGTTATCGTGTTTTATGACATGTTATCGTGTTTTGTGACTGTGTTTTGTGACATGTCATTGTGTTTTGAGACATGTTATCGTGTTTTATGACATGTTATTGTGTTTTGTGACATGTTATCGTATTTTGTGACTGTGTTTTGTGACATGTTATTGTGTTTTGAGACATGTTATCGTGTTTTATGACATGTTATTGTGTTTTGTGACATGTTATCGTATTTTGTGACTGTGTTTTGTGACATGTTGTTGTGTTTTGAGACATGTTATCGTGTTTTTTGACATGTTATTGTGTTTTGTGACATGTTATCATGTTTTATGACATGTTATTGTGTTTTATGACATGTTATTGTGTTTTGTGACATTTTATTGTGTTTTCTGACATGATATTGTGTTTTGTGACATGTTATCGTGCTTTATGACATATTATTGTGTTTTGCGACTGTGTTTTGTGACATGTTATCGTATTTTGTCTTTGTCTTTTGTCACATGTTATCGTGTTTTGTTTTCTTATTTTGTGACTGTTTTCTGACATGTCATTATATTTTGTGACTGTGTTTTGTGACATGTTATCGTGTTTCAGTGGCGTCATTAGGCCTATTTTAGGGGGTTGAAGCCACCCTTAAATATTTTTAAGCCCCCCTAAATAATTTGGTGTTTTATTTTTAAAAAAAAAAAAGTAAAACTTTTTTTTTTTTTTTGCAAAAAAGTGCTGACAAATTCAACATAAAGTGGTCAGAATGTGAGTTTAAATAAACAATCATATAACCTGTCATTATTTAATTAAATATGATCATAAATCTGTCCGTTTCCCTTCACTTCATAGTGTAAGGTAGAGAGAGCCCCTTCAGTGCGTCGTTATCCAATCCATTTCACTTGTTCATGTAGAGAACACCCACATCACTGAAAATCCAGTCCAGTTTTCCCTGCGACCTTGCTTGCACTCGGTACCTGCAGCGTGTTTGTACCTCAAAGCACACTGAGTGACTAGAACAGCATGAGGAGAAGAACGTGAATAAAGAAGAAAGGATATAAGAAAGTTTTTCAAGAAAGTAAGTATTCATCACTGTTGGCAGTAACAGTTAGTTAGCTCCAGCCCCCAGCTAACAGCAGAAAATCCCATGTAATTAATGAACCAAGTGCTCCCTGTTTGGCAAATTAAAACCTAGCTTGCACACACTATAGTATAGACAATCTCTGTGCACGTCTCACCTTTGTTGTTTTGCAGTCAAAAGTTACATTCCAGCTCTAAAAGAATGCTGCTACTTAGCTAGCTAGTTAGTCTGAAATGCATTGTGAAGGCCCTGCAGGTTGTTTATAGAGTTAAGTGTGCACTCTTTTTTATCATATATATTATCTTTGCATCAGCTGTGTTTCTCAGTTTCTGCATGGATGCACACCGTGAAACAGGAGCTGACCTCATTCATATATGATTATCATCATGGATCATAATAATAATAATAATAATAATAATGATAATAATAATCACTACACCCCTATTGACCTGTAGGAGTCAGGGCAGAGGAGCACAGGGAGTGATAGGGGAGAGACCTCTACTGGAAAGGTGAGTCTAAAGGATTTCACAGGATAGAGTCATTTGTGATGCAAACAGTCTTGGAATTTTATGGAACTCAATATGAATATGAAATAATGTTGTAAACATCCTGTTACTGATACTGGTTAACTGTGCAAACCTGTGTTTGTTCTTGTACTGTATTAAAAAAACAGACTGAAATAATAATAATAATAATAATAAAAAATGATTTCTCAGTCTTTGTTAGCTGTTTGTGAAATTTGTGCGCTACGTTCGCTCATATCCTGTGCATCTCTTGGGGGCTAAGCCTCCCCTGTCCTCAAGACCTAGTGACACCCTGTAGTGTTTTATGACATGTTATCGTGTTTTATAACATGTTATTGTGTTTTGTGACATTTTATTGTGTTTTGTGACATGATATTGTGTTTTGTGACATTTTATCGTGTTTTCTGACATGTTATTGTGTTTTGTGACTGTTTTCTGACATTTGATCGTTTTTTTGTGACTTGTTAATGTAGTGGAAATTTTCTCTGCTGCTGGTGAAGAATGAAATAGAGAACTTCTACCAGCCAACAAGGCTTTTATTTTCTTTGCAAAGAAAAGGTCAATCAACATGCGAGCGGTCAGGATGAAGAAAGACCCCGAAAAGGGAAAGACCAATACATTTTTACCTGAGGAACACCCCTAAGGTGTGGTTCACATCCCTTTGTCTGCTGCAGGGGTCGGCCCCCCTTGCTCACACACCCTCTCGTCTGCTGTAGGCATTGGCGCCGACCCCCAGGGGTGTGTTTTACACCTGGGGTATCCTGGAGGTTCTTGTACTTAGGTGCAAGGTTAAGTCTAGAGTCATAATTTAAAAGACAAAAGAACCTCATGTCTGGTGTTAGAAAGGGGGAGGTTGGGCATCTCAGGTGGCTGAGACAAGGGGACATTGAAATTACTATTACATTAACATGTTTTGTGACATGTTATTGTATTTTGTTTTCTCATTTTGTGACTGTTTTTTGTGACATGTTATCGTGTTTATGACATGTTATTATGTTTTATGACATGTCATCGTATTTTGTGTTATGTTATCGTGTTTTGTGACTGTTTTGTGACAGGTTATCATGTTTTATGACATGTTATTGTGTTTTGTTACATGTCATCATGTTTTGTGACATGTTGTCATGTTTTGTGACATGTTGTCATGTTGTGTTACTGTGTTTTGTGACATGTAATCATGTTTTATGACATGTTATTGTGCTTTGTGACATGATATTGTGACATGTTATTGTGTTTTGTGACATGTCATCGTGTTTTGTGGCGGTGTTTTTGTGATATGTTATCGTGTTTTGTGACATGTTTTTGTGTTTTGTGACTGTGTTTTGTGACATGTTATCGTGATTTGTGATATGTTATCGTGTTTTTTGACATGTTATTGTAGCATGTTATTGTGTTCTGCAACTGTGTTTTTTGACATGTTATCGTGTTTTGTGACATGTTATCGTTTTTTGTGACTGTTTTGTGAGATGTTATCGTGTTTTTGACATATTATTGTTTTTAGTGACATGTTATCGTGTTTTGTGACTGGTTTGTGAGATGTCATCGTGTCTTATGACATTATGTTTTGTGACATTTTACCGTGTTTTTGTGAATTTGTTTTTGACATGTAATCGTGTTTTGTGACTTGATATCATGGTTTGTGACTGTGTTGTGACATTTTATTGAGTTTTGTGACTGTGTTTTGTGACATGTTATCGTGTTCTGTGACTGTTTTGTGAGATGTTATCGTGTCTTATGACATATTATTGTGTTTTGTGACATGTTACTCTGTTTTGTGATTGTGTTTTGTGACTTGCCATGTTGTTTTCTGTTTTGTGACATGTTATTGTGTTTCGTGACTGTGTTTTGGGAAATTTTATCCTGTTTTTGTGAATTTGTTTTTGACATGTAATCGTGTTTTGTGACTTGATAACATGTTTTGTGACATGTTATCGTGTTTTTTGACATGTTATTGTAGCATGTTATTGTGTTCTGCAACTGTGTTTTTTGACATGTTATCGTGTTTTGTGACATGTTATCGTTTTTTGTGACTGTTTTGTGAGATGTTATCGTGTTTTTGACATATTATTGTTTTTAGTGACATGTTATCGTGTTTTGTGACTGGTTTGTGAGATGTCATCGTGTCTTATGACATTATGTTTTGTGACATTTTACCGTGTTTTTGTGAATTTGTTTTTGACATGTAATCGTGTTTTGTGACTTGATATCATGGTTTGTGACTGTGTTGTGACATTTTATTGAGTTTTGTGACTGTGTTTTGTGACATGTTATCGTGTTCTGTGACTGTTTTGTGAGATGTTATCGTGTCTTATGACATATTATTGTGTTTTGTGACATGTTACTCTGTTTTGTGATTGTGTTTTGTGACTTGCCATGTTGTTTTCTGTTTTGTGACATGTTATTGTGTTTCGTGACTGTGTTTTGGGAAATTTTATCCTGTTTTTGTGAATTTGTTTTTGACATGTAATCGTGTTTTGTGACTTGATAACATGTTTTGTGACATGTTATCGTGTTTTTTGACATGTTAACGTGTCTTGCGACTGTGTTTTGTGACATGTTGTGTTTTGAGACATGTTATCGTGTTTTATGACATGTTATTGTGTTTTGTGACATGGTATCGTGTTTTGTGACATATTGTCTTGTTTTGTGACATGTAATCATGTTTTGTGATGTTCTTGTGTTTTGTGACTGTGTTTTGTGACATGTTATCATGTTTTATGACATGTTACTATGTTTTGTGACATGACATCGTATTTTGTGAAATATTATCATGTTTTGTGAAAGTGTTTTGTGACATGTTATTGTGTTTTGTGACATGTTATCATATTTTGTGACTGTGTTTTGTGACATGTTATTGTGTTTTGTGACATGTTATCGTATTTTGTGACTGTGTTTTGTGACATGTTATTGTGTTTTGAGACATGTTATCGTGTTTTATGACATGTTATTGTGTTTTGTGACATGTTATCGTATTTTGTGACATGTTATCGTGTTTTGTGACTGTGTTTTGTGACATGTTATTGTGTTTTGTGACATGTTATCGTATTTTGTGACTGTGTTTTGTGACATGTTATTGTGTTTTGAGACATGTTATCGTGTTTTATGACACATTATTGTGTTTTGTGACATGTTATCCTGTTTTGTCACATGTTGTCGTGTTTTGCGACAGTCTTCTGTGACATGTTATCATGTTTTTGACATGTGAATGTGTTTTGTGACATTTTATTGTGTTTTGTGGCATGATATTGTGTTTTATGACATGTTATCGTGTTTTATGACACATTATTGTGTTTTGTGACATGTTATCCTGTTTTGTGACATGTTATCGTGTTTTGCGACGGTCTTCTGTGACATGTTATCATGTTTTTGACATGTTATTGTGTTTTGTGACATTTTATTGTGTTTTGTGAAATGATGTTGTGTTTTGTGACATGTTATGTTTTGTGACATGATACTGTTTTTTGTGACATGTTGTCGTATTTTGTGACATGTTATTGTGTTTTGTGATGTTATTGTGTTTTGTGATGTTATTGTGTTTTGAGACATGTTATCGTGTTTTATGACATGTTACTGTGTTTTGTGATGTTATTGTGTTTTGAGACATGTTATCGTGTTTTATGACATGTTATTGTGTTTTGTGACATTTTATCGTGTTTTATGAGATGTTATTGTGTTTTGTGACATGGCATCGTATTTTGTGACATGTTATCATCTTTTGTGACTGTGTTTTGTGACATGTTATCATGTTTTGTGACATTTTATTGTGTTTTGTGACATGTTATCGTGTTTTGTGACATGTTATCGTTTTTTGTGACTGTTTTGTGAGACGTTATCGTGTTTTTGACATATTATTGTTTTTAGTGACATGTTATTGTTTTTTGTGACTGTTTCGTGACATTTGATCGTTTTTTGTGACATGTTATCGTGTTTTGTGACTGGTTTGTGAGATGTCATCGTGTCTTATGACATTATGTTTTGTGACATTTTACCGTGTTTTTGTGAATTTGTTTTTGACATGTAATCGTGTTTTGTGACTCGATATCATGGTTTGTGACTGTGTTGTGACATGTTATCAGTTTTTATGAGTGTGTTTTGTGACACGTTATCGTTTTTGTGACATGTTATCATGTTTTGTGACATTTTATTGAGTTTTGTGACTGTGTTTTGTGACATGTTATCGTGTTCTGTGACTGTTTTGTGAGATGTTATCGTGTCTTATGACATATTATTGTGTTTTGTGACATGTTACTCTGTTTTGTGATTGTGTTTTGTGACTTGCCATGTTGTTTTCGCTATCGTGACTGTGTTTTGGGAATTTTTATCCTGTGTTTGTGAATTTGTTTTTGACATGTAATCGTGTTTTGTGACTTGTTAACATGTTTTGTGACATGTTATCGTGTTGTTTGACATGTTAACGTGCCTTGCGACTGTGTTTTGTGACATGTTGTGTTTTAAGACATGTTATCGTGTTTTATGACATGTTGTGTTTTGTGACATGGTATCGTGTTTTGTGACATGTTATCATGTTTTATGACATGTTACTATGTTTTGTGACATGTCATCGTATTTTGTGTAATGTTATGTTTTGTGAAAGTGTTTTGTGACATGTTATTGTGTTTTGTGACATGTTATCATATTTTGTGACATGTTATCGTGTTTTGTGACATGTTATTGTGTTTTGTGACATGTTATCGTATTTTGTGACTGTGTTTTGTGACATGTTATTGTGTTTTGAGACATGTTATCGTGTTTTATGACATGTTATTGTGTTTTGTGACATGTTATCGTATTTTGTGACATGTTATCGTGTTTTGTGACTGTGTTTTGTGACATGTTATTGTATTTTGTGACATGTTATCGTGTTTTGTGACTGTGTTTTGTGACATGTTATTGTGTTTTGTGACATGTTATCGTGTTTTATGACATGTTTTTGTGTTTTGTGACATGCTATCGTGTTTTATGACATGTTATTGTGTTTTGTGACACTTTATTGTGTTCTGCAACTGTGTTTTTTGACATGTTATCGTGTTTTGTGACATGTTATCGTTTTTTGTGACTGTTTTGTGAGACGTTATCGTGTTTTTGACATATTATTGTTTTTAGTGACATGTTATTGTTTTTGTGACTGTTTCGTGACATTTGATCGTTTTTTGTGACATGTTATCGTGTTTTGTGACTGGTTTGTGAGATATCATCGTGTCTTATGACATTATGTTTTGTGACATTTTACCGTCTTTTTGTGATTTTGTTTTTGACATTTAATCGTGTTTTGTGACTCGATATCATGGTTTGTGACTGTGTTGTGACATGTTATCAGTTTTTATTAGTGTGTTTTATGACATGTTATCAGTTTTTATGAGTGTGTTTTGTGACACGTTATCGTTTTTGTGACATGTTATCATGTTTTGTGACATTTTATTGAGTTTTGTGACTGTGTTTTGTGACATGTTATCGTGTTCTGTGACTGTTTTGTGAGATGTTATCGTGTCTTATGACATATTATTGTGTTTTGTGACATGTTATTGTGTTTCGTGACTGTGTTTTGGGAATTTTTATCCTGTTTTTGTGAATTTGTTTTTGACATGTAATCGTGTTTTGTGACTTGTTAACATGTTTTGTGACATGTTATCGTGTTTTTTGACATGTTAACGTGTCTTGCGACTGTGTTTTGTGACATGTTGTGTTTTGAGACATGTCATCGTGTTTTATGACATGTTATTGTGTTTTGTGACATGTTATCGTATTTTGTGACATGTTATCGTGTTTTGTGACTGTGTTTTGTGACATGTTATTGTGTTTTGTGACATTTTATCGTATTTTGTGACTGTGTTTTGTGACATGTTATTGTGTTTTGAGACATGCTATCGTGTTTTATGACATGTTATTGTGTTTTGTGACATTTTATTGTGTTTTGTGGCATGATATTGTGTTTTTTGACATGTTATCGTGTTTTATGACACATTATTGTGTTTTGTGACATGCTATCCTGTTTTGTGACATGTGATCGTGTTTTGCGACGGTCTTCTGTGACATGTTATCATGTTTTTGACATGTTATTGTGTTTTGTGAAATGTTATTGTGTTTTATGACATGTTATTGTGATTTGTGACATTTTATTGTGTTTTGTGAAATGATGTTGTGTTTTGTGACATGTTATCATGTTTTGTGACATTTTATTGTGTTTTGTGAAATGATGTTGTGTTTTGTGACATGTTATCATGTTTTGTGACATGATATTGTTTTTTGTGACATGTTGTCGTATTTTGTGACATGTTATTGTGTTTTGTGATGTTATTGTGTTTTGAGACATGTTATCGTGTTTTATGACATGTTATTGTGTTTTGTGATGTTATTGTGTTTTGAGACATGTTATCATGTTTTATGACATGTTATTGTGTTTTGTGACATTTTATCGTGTTTTATTACATGTTATTGTGTTTTGTGACATGGCATCGTATTTTGTGACATGTTATTATCTTTTGTGACTGTGTTTTGTGACATTTTATTGTGTTTTGTGGCATGATATTGTGTTTTGTGACATGTTATCGTGTTTTATGACACATTATTGTGTTTTGTGACATGTTGTCGTGTTTTGTGACATGTTGTCGTGTTTTGTGACATGTTATCGTGTTTTGCGACGGTCTTTTGTGACATGTTATCGTGTTTTATTACATGTTATTGTGTTTTGTGACATGGCATCGTATTTTGTGACATGTTATCGTCATTTGTGACTGTGTTTTTTGACATGTTATCATATTTTGTGACATTTTATTGTGTTTTGTGGCATGATATTGTGTTTTGTGACATGTTATTGTGTTTTATTACACATTATTGTGTTTTGTGACCTTTTTTTGTGTTTTGTGAAATGATGTTGTGTTTTGTGACATGTTATCATGTTTTGTGACATATCGTGTTTTGTGACATGTTATCGTGTTTTGTGACATTTTATTGAGTTTTGTGACTGTGTTTTGTGACATGTTATCATGTTTTATGACATGTTACTATGTTTTGTGACATGACATCGTATTTTGTGAAATGTTATCATGTTTTGTGACTGTGTTTTGTGACATGTTATTGTGTTTTGTGACATGTTATCATATTTTTTGACATGTTATCGTGTTTTGTGACATGTTTGTTTTGTGACTTGTTATCGTATTTTGTGACTGTTTTGTGACATGTTATTGTGTTTTGAGACATGTTATCGTGTTTTATGACATGTTATTGTGTTTTGTGACATGTTATCGTATTTTGTGATATGTTATCGTGTTTTGTGACTGTGTTTTGTGACATGTTATTGTGTTTTGTGACATGTTATTGTATTTTGTGACTGTGTTTTGTGACATGTTATTGTGTTTTGAGACATGCTATCGTGTTTTATGACATGTTATTGTGTTTTGTGACATTTTTTTGTGTTTTGTGGCATGATATTGTGTTTTATGACATGTTATCGTGTTTTATGACATGTTTTCGTGCTTTGCGACGGTCTTCTGTGACATGTTATCATGTTTTTGACATGTTATTGTGTTTTGTGGCATGATATTGTGTTTTATGACATGTTATCGTGTTTTATGACATGTTATCGTGCTTTGCGACGGTCTTCTGTGACATGTTATCATGTTTTTGACATGTTATTGTGTTTTGTGAAATGTTATTGTGTTTTATGACATGTTATTGTGATTTGTGACATTTTATTGTGTTTTATGAAATGATGTTGTGTTTTGTCACATGTTATCGTATTTTGTGACTTGTTATTGTGTTTTGTGATGTTATTGTGTTTTGAGACATGTTATCGTGTTTTATGACATGTTATTGTATTTTGTGATGTTATTGTGTTTTGAGACATGTTATCGTGTTTTATGACATGTTATTGTGTTTTGTGACATGGCATCGTATTTTGTGACATGTTATCGTCTTTTGTGACTGTGTTTTGTGAAATGTTATCATGTTTTGTGACATTTTATTGTGTTTTGTGGCATGATATTGTGTTTTGTGACATGTTATCGTTTTTTATGACACATTATTGTGTTTCGTGACATGTTATCGTGTTTTGCGACGGTCTTTTGTGACATGTTATCGTGTTTTATGACATGTTATTGTGTTTTGTGGCATGATATTGTGTTTTGTGACATGTTATCGTATTTTGTGACTGTGTTTTGTCACATGTTATTGTGTTTTGAGACATGTTATCATGTTTTTTGACATGTTATTGTGTTTTGTGACATGTCATCGTGTTTTATGACATGTTATCGTGTTTTATGACATGTTATTGTGTTTTGTGATGTTATTGTGTTTTGAGACATGTTATCATGTTTTATGACATGTTATTGTGTTTTGTGACATTTTATCGTGTTTTATTACATGTTATTGTGTTTTGTGACATGGCATCGTATTTTGTGACATGTTATTATCTTTTGTGACTGTGTTTTGTGACATTTTATTGTGTTTTGTGGCATGATATTGTGTTTTGTGACATGTTATCGTGTTTTATGACACATTATTGTGTTTTGTGACATGTTGTCGTGTTTTGTGACATGTTATCGTGTTTTGCGACGGTCTTTTGTGACATGTTATCGTGTTTTATTACATGTTATTGTGTTTTGTGACATGGCATCGTATTTTGTGACATGTTATCGTCATTTGTGACTGTGTTTTTTGACATGTTATCATGTTTTGTGACATTTTATTGTGTTTTGTGGCATGATATTGTGTTTTGTGACATGTTATTGTTTTTTATTACACATTATTGTGTTTTGTGACCTTTTTTTGTGTTTTGTGAAATGATGTTGTGTTTTGTGACATGTTATCATGTTTTGTGACATATCGTGTTTTGTGACATGTTATCGTGTTTTGTGACATTTTATTGAGTTTTGTGACTGTGTTTTGTGACATGTTATCATGTTTTATGACATGTTACTATGTTTTGTGACATGACATCGTATTTTGTGAAATGTTATCATGTTTTGTGACTGTGTTTTGTGACATGTTATTGTGTTTTGTGACATGTTATCATATTTTTTGACATGTTATCGTGTTTTGTGACATGTTTGTTTTGTGACTTGTTATCGTATTTTGTGACATGTTATCGTCTTTTGTGACTGTGTTTTGTGAAATGTTATCATGTTTTGTGACATTTTATTGTGTTTTGTGGCATGATATTGTGTTTTGTGACATGTTATCGTTTTTTATGACACATTATTGTGTTTCGTGACATGTTATCGTGTTTTGTGACGGTCTTTTGTGACATGTTATCGTGTTTTATGACATGTTATTGTGTTTTGTGGCATGATATTGTGTTTTGTGACATGTTATCGTATTTTGTGACTGTGTTTTGTGACATGTTATTGTGTTTTGAGACATGTTATCATGTTTTTTGACATGTTATTGTGTTTTGTGACATGTCATCGTGTTTTATGACATGTTATTGTGTTTTGTGACATTTTATTGTGTTTTCTTACATGATATTGTGTTTTGTGACATGTTATCATGCTTTATGACATATTATTGTCTTTTGCGACTGTTTTTTGTGACATGTTATCGTATTTTGTGTTTGTGTTTTGTCACATGTTATCGTGTTTTGTTTTCTTATTTTGTTATTGTTTTCTGACATGTCATTATATTTTGTGACTGTGTTTTGTGACATGTTATCGTGTTTCAGTGGCGTCATTAGGCCTATTTTAGGGGGTTGAAGCCACCCTTAAATATTTTTAAGCTGCTAATTTGGTGTTTTATTTTAAAAAAAAAAGAAAAACTTTTTTTTTTTTTTGCAAAAAAGTGCCGACAAATTCAACATAAAGTGGTCAGAATGTCAGTTTAAATAAATAATCATATAACCTGTCATTATTCAATTAAATATGATCATAAATCTGTCCGTTTCCCTTCACTTCATAGTGTAAGGTAGAGAGAGCCCCTTCAGTGCGTCGTTATCCAATCCATTTCACTTGTTCATATAGAGAACACCCACATCACTGAAAATCCAGTCCAGTTTTCCCTGCGACCTTGCTTGCACTCGGTACCTGCAGCGTGTTTGTACCTTAAAGCACACAGAGTGACTAGAACAGCATGAGGAGAAGAACGTGAATAAAGAAGAAAGGATATAAGAAAGTTTTTCAAGAAAGTAAGTATTCATCACTGTTGGCAGTAACAGTTAGTTAGCTCCAGCCCCCAGCTAACAGCAGAAAATCCCATGTAATTAATGAACCAAGTGCTCCCTGTTTGGCAAATTAAAACCTAGCTTGCACACACTATAGTATAGACAATCTCTGTGCACGTCTCACCTTTGTTGTTTTGCGGTCAAAAGTTACATTCCAGCTCTAAAAGAATGCTGCTACTTAGCGAACTAGTTAGTCTGAAATGCATTGTGAAGGCCCTGCAGGTTGTTTATAGAGTTAAGTGTGCACTCTTTTTTATCATATATATTATCTTTGCATCAGCTGTGTTTCTCAGTTTCTGCATGGATGCACACCGTGAAACAGGAGCTGACCTCATTCATATATGATTATCATCATGGATCATAATAATAATAATAATAATAATAATAATGATAATAATAATAATAATAATAACAATCACTACATCACCTATTGACCTGTAGGAGTCACATGTTTTGTGAAATCATGTTGTGTTTTGTGACATGTTATCATGTTTTGTGACATGATATTGTGTTTTGTGACATTTTATTGTGTTTTGTGACTGTGTTTTGTGACATGTTACTCTGTTTTGTGATTGTGTTTTGTGACTTGCCATGTTGTTTTCTGTTTTGTGACATGTTATTGTGTTTCGTGACTGCGTTTTGGGAATTTTTATCCTGTTTTTGTGAATTTGTTTTTGACATATAATTGTGTTTTGTGACTTGTTCACATGTTTTGTGACATGTTATCGTGTTTTGTGACATATTGTCTTGTTTTGTGACATGTAATCATGTTTTGTGATGTTCTTGTCTTTCGTGACTGTGTTCTGTGACATGTTATCTTGTTTTATGACATGTTACTATGTTTTGTGACATGACATCGTATTTTGTGACATGTTATCATGTTTTGTGAATGTGTTTTGTGACATGTTATTGTGTTTTGTGACATGTTATCGTATTTTGTGACATGTTATCGTGTTTTGTGACTGTGTTTTGTGACATGTTATCGTCTTTTGTGACATGTTATCGTATTTTGTGACTGTGTTTTATGACATGTGACTATGTTTTGTGACACGTTATCGTGTTTTGTGTCTGTGTGTTGTGACATGTTATCATGTTTTGTGACTGTGTTTTGTGACATATTATCGTGTTTTATGACATGTTATTGTGTTTTGTGACATGTTATCGTATTTTGTGACATGTTATCGTGTTTTGTGACATATTATCATGTTTTATGACATGTTATTGTTTTTTGTGACATGTTATCGTGTTTTGTGAAATGATGTTGTGTTTTGTGACATGTTATGTTTTGTGACATGATACTGTTTTTTGTGACATGTTGTCGTATTTTGTGACATGTTATTGTGTTTTGTGATGTTATTGTGTTTTGTGATGTTATTGTGTTTTGAGACATGTTATCGTGTTTTATGACATGTTACTGTGTTTTGTGATGTTATTGTGTTTTGAGACATGTTATCGTGTTTTATGACATGTTATTGTGTTTTGTGACATTTTATCGTGTTTTATGACATGTTATTGTGTTTTGTGACATGGCATTGTATTTTGTGACATGTTATCATCTTTTGTGACTGTGTTTTGTGACATGTTATCATGTTTTGTGACATTTTATTGTGTTTTGTGACATGTTATCGTGTTTTATGACATGTTATTGTGTGTTGTGGCATGTTATTGTGTTCTGCAACTGTGTTTTTTGACATGTTATCGTGTTTTGTGACATGTTATCGTGTTTTGTGACATGTTATCGTTTTTTGTGACTGTTTTGTGAGGCGTTATCGTGTTTTTGACATATTTTTGTTTTTAGTGACATGTTATTGTTTTTTGTGACTGTTTCGTGACATTTGATCGTTTTTTGTGACATGTTATCGTGTTTTGTGACTGGTTTGTGAGATGTCATCGTGTCTTATGACATTATGTTTTGTGACATTTTACCGTGTTTTTGTGAATTTGTTTTTGACATGTAATCGTGTTTTGTGACTCGATATCATGGTTTGTGACTGTGTTGTGACATGTTATCAGTTTTTATGAGTGTGTTTTGTGACACGTTATCGTTTTTGTGACATGTTATCATGTTTTGTGACATTTTATTGAGTTTTGTGACTGTGTTTTGTGACATGTTATCGTGTTCTGTGACTGTTTTGTGAGATGTTATCGTGTCTTATGACATATTATTGTGTTTTGTGACATGTTACTCTGTTTTGTGATTGTGTTTTGTGACTTGCCATGTTGTTTTCGCTATCGTGACTGTGTTTTGGGAATTTTTATCCTGTGTTTGTGAATTTGTTTTTGACATGTAATCGTGTTTTGTGACTTGTTAACATGTTTTGTGACATGTTATCGTGTTGTTTGACATGTTAACGTGCCTTGCGACTGTGTTTTGTGACATGTTGTGTTTTGAGACATGTTATCGTGTTTTATGACATGTTGTGTTTTGTGACATGGTATCGTGTTTTGTGACATGTTATCATGTTTTATGACATGTTACTATGTTTTGTGACATGTCATGGTATTTTGTGTAATGTTATGTTTTGTGAAAGTGTTTTGTGACATGTTATTGTGTTTTGTGACATGTTATCATATTTTGTGACATGTTATCGTGTTTTGTGACTGGTTTGTGAGATGTCATCGTGTCTTATGACATTATGTTTTGTGACATTTTACCGTGTTTTTGTGAATTTGTTTTTGACATGTAATCGTGTTTTGTGACTCGATATCATGGTTTGTGACTGTGTTGTGACATGTTATCAGTTTTTATGAGTGTGTTTTGTGACACGTTATCGTTTTTGTGACATGTTATCATGTTTTGTGACATTTTATTGAGTTTTGTGACTGTGTTTTGTGACATGTTATCGTGTTCTGTGACTGTTTTGTGAGATGTTATCGTGTCTTATGACATATTATTGTGTTTTGTGACATGTTACTCTGTTTTGTGATTGTGTTTTGTGACTTGCCATGTTGTTTTCGCTATCGTGACTGTGTTTTGGGAATTTTTATCCTGTGTTTGTGAATTTGTTTTTGACATGTAATCGTGTTTTGTGACTTGTTAACATGTTTTGTGACATGTTATCGTGTTGTTTGACATGTTAACGTGCCTTGCGACTGTGTTTTGTGACATGTTGTGTTTTGAGACATGTTATCGTGTTTTATGACATGTTGTGTTTTGTGACATGGTATCGTGTTTTGTGACATGTTATCATGTTTTATGACATGTTACTATGTTTTGTGACATGTCATCGTATTTTGTGTAATGTTATGTTTTGTGAAAGTGTTTTGTGACATGTTATTGTGTTTTGTGACATGTTATCATATTTTGTGACATGTTATCGTGTTTTGTGACATGTTATTGTGTTTTGTGACATGTTATCGTATTTTGTGACTGTGTTTTGTGACATGTTATTGTGTTTTGAGACATGTTATCGTATTTTGTGACATGTTATCGTGTTTTGTGACTGTGTTTTGTGACATGTTATTGTATTTTGTGACATGTTATCGTGTTTTGTGACTGTGTTTTGTGACATGTTATTGTGTTTTGTGACATGTTATCGTGTTTTATGACATGTTTTTGTGTTTTGTGACATGCTATCGTGTTTTATGACATGTTATTGTGTTTTGTGACATTTTATTGTGTTCTGCAACTGTGTTTTTTGACATGTTATTGTGTTTTGTGACATGTTATCGTTTTTTGTGACTGTTTTGTGAGACGTTATCGTGTTTTTGACATATTATTGTTTTTAGTGACATGTTATTGTTTTTGTGACTGTTTCGTGACATTTGATCGTTTTTTGTGACATGTTATCGTGTTTTGTGACTGGTTTGTGAGATATCATCGTGTCTTATGACATTATGTTTTGTGACATTTTACCGTCTTTTTGTGAATTTGTTTTTGACATTTAATCGTGTTTTGTGACTCGATATCATGGTTTGTGACTGTGTTGTGACATGTTATCAGTTTTTATTAGTGTGTTTTGTGACATGTTATCAGTTTTTATGAGTGTGTTTTGTGACACGTTATCGTTTTTGTGACATGTTGTCATGTTTTGTGACATTTTATTGAGTTTTGTGACTGTGTTTTGTGACATGTTATCGTGTTCTGTGACTGTTTTGTGAGATGTTATCGTGTCTTATGACATATTATTGTGTTTTGTGACATGTTATTGTGTTTCGTGACTGTGTTTTGGGAATTTTTATCCTGTTTTTGTGAATTTGTTTTTGACATGTAATCGTGTTTTGTGACTTGATAACATGTTTTGTGACATGTTATCGTGTTTTTTGACATGTTAACGTGTCTTGCGACTGTGTTTTGTGACATGTTGTGTTTTGAGACATGTTATCGTGTTTTATGACATGTTATTGTGTTTTGTGACATGGTATCGTGTTTTGTGACATATTGTCTTGTTTTGTGACATGTAATCATGTTTTGTGATGTTCTTGTGTTTTGTTACTATGTTTTGTGACATGTAATCATATTTTGTGACTGTGTTTTGTGACATGTTATCGTATTTTGTGACTGTGTTTTGTGACATGTTATTGTGTTTTGAGACATGTTATCGTGTTTTGTGACATGTTTTTATGTTTTTTGACATGCTATCGTGTTTTATGACATGTTATTGTGTTTTGTGACATTTCATTGTGTTTTGTGGCATGATATTGTGTTTTTTGACATGTTATCGTGTTTTATGACACATTATTGTGTTTTGTGACATGCTATCCTGTTTTGTGACATGTGATCGTGTTTTGCGACGGTCTTCTGTGACATGTTATCATGTTTTTGACATGTTATTGTGTTTTGTGAAATGTTATTGTGTTTTATGACATGTTATTGTGTTTTGTGACATTTTATTGTGTTTTGTGAAATGATGTTGTGTTTTGTGACATGTTATCATGTTTTGTGACATTTTATTGTGTTTTGTGAAATGATGTTGTGTTTTGTGACATGTTATCATGTTTTGTGACATGATATTGTTTTTTGTGACATGTTATCGTATTTTGTTACATGTTATTGTGTTTTGTGATGTTATTGTGTTTTGAGACATGTTATCGTGTTTTATGACATATTCTTGTGTTTTGTGATGTTATTGTGTTTTGAGACATGTTATCATGTTTTATGACATGTTGTTGTGTTTTGTGACATTTTATCGTGTTTTATTACATGTTATTGTGTTTTGTGACATGGCATCGTATTTTGTGACATGTTATTATCTTTTGTGACTGTGTTTTGTGACATTTTATTGTGTTTTGTGGCATGATATTGTGTTTTGTGACATGTTATCGTGTTTTATGACACATTATTGTGTTTTGTGACATGTTGTCGTGTTTTGTGACATGTTGTCGTGTTTTGTGACATGTTATCGTGTTTTGCGACGGTCTTTTGTGACATGTTATCGTGTTTTATTACATGTTATTGTGTTTTGTGACATGGCATCGTATTTTGTGACATGTTATCGTCATTTGTGACTGTGTTTTTTGACATGTTATCATGTTTTGTGATATTTTATTGTGTTTTGTGGCATGATATTGTGTTTTGTGACATGTTATTGTGTTTTATTACACATTATTGTGTTTTGTGACCTTTTTTTGTGTTTTGTGAAATGATGTTGTGTTTTGTGACATGTTATCATGTTTTGTGACATATCGTGTTTTGTGACATGTTATCGTGTTTTGTGACATTTTATTGAGTTTTGTGACTGTGTTTTGTGACATGTTATCATGTTTTATGACATGTTACTATGTTTTGTGACATGACATCGTATTTTGTGAAATGTTATGTTTTGTGACTGTGTTTTGTGACATGTTATTGTGTTTTGTGACATGTTATCATATTTTTTGACATGTTATTGTGTTTTGTGACATGTTATTTTGTGACATGTTATCGTATTTTGTGACTGTGTTTTGTGACATGTTATTGTGTTTTGAGACATGTTATCGTGTTTTATGACATGTTATTGTGTTTTGTGACATGTTATCGTATTTTGTGATATGTTATCGTGTTTTGTGACTGTGTTTTGTGACATGTTATTGTGTTTTGTGACATGTTATTGTATTTTGTGACTGTGTTTTGTGACATGTTATTGTGTTTTGAGACATGCTATCGTGTTTTATGACATGTTATTGTGTTTTGTGACATTTTTTGTGTTTTGTGGCATGATATTGTGTTTTGAGACATGCTATCGTGTTTTATGACATGTTATTGTGTTTTGTGACATTTTTTTGTGTTTTGTGGCATGATATTGTGTTTTATGACATGTTATCGTGTTTTATGACATGTTTTCGTGCTTTGCGACGGTCTTCTGTGACATGTTATCATGTTTTTGACATGTTATTGTGTTTTGTGACATGTTATTGTGTTTTGTGACATGTTATTGTATTTTGTGACTGTGTTTTGTGACATGTTATTGTGTTTTGAGACATGCTATCGTGTTTTATGACATGTTATTGTGTTTTGTGACATTTTTTTGTGTTTTGTGGCATGATATTGTGTTTTATGACATGTTATCGTGTTTTATGACATGTTTTCGTGCTTTGCGACGGTCTTCTGTGACATGTTATCATGTTTTTGACATGTTATTGTGTTTTGTGAAATGTTATTGTGTTTTATGACATGTTATTGTGATTTGTGACATTTTATTGTGTTTTATGAAATGATGTTGTGTTTTGTCACATGTTATCGTATTTTGTGACTTGTTATTGTGTTTTGTGATGTTATTGTGTTTTGAGACATGTTATCGTGTTTTATGACATGTTATTGTATTTTGTGATGTTCTTGTGTTTTGTGACATTTTATCGTGTTTTATTACATGTTATTGTGTTTTGTGACATGGCATCGTATTTTGTGACATGTTATCGTCTTTTGTGACTGTGTTTTGTGAAATGTTATCATGTTTTGTGACATTTTATTGTGTTTTGTGGCATGATATTGTGTTTTGTGACATGTTATCGTTTTTTATGACACATTATTTTGTTTCGTGACATGTTATCGTGTTTTGCGACGGTCTTTTGTGACATGTTATCGTGTTTTATGACATGTTATTGTGTTTTGTGGCATGATATCGTGTTTGTGACATGTTATCGTGTTTTATGACATGTTATTGTGTTTTGTGACATGTTATCATATTTTGTGACTGTGTTTTGTGACATGTTATTGTGTTTTGAGACATGTTATCATGTTTTTTGACATGTTATTGTGTTTTGTGACATGTCATCGTGTTTTATGACATGTTATTGTGTTTTGTGACATGTTATTGTGTTTTCTTACATGATATTGTGTTTTGTGACATGTTATCATGCTTTATGACATATTATTGTCTTTTGCGACTGTTTTTTGTGACATGTCATCGTATTTTGTGTTTGTGTTTTGTCACATGTCATCGTGTTTTGTTTTCTTATTTTGTTATTGTTTTCTGACATGTCATTATATTTTGTGACTGTGTTTTGTGACATGTTATCGTGTTTCAGTGGCGTCATTAGGCCTATTTTAGGGGGTTGAAGCCACCCTTAAATATTTTTAAGCTGCTAATTTGGTGTTTTATTTTAAAAAAAAAGAAAAACTTTTTTTTTTTTTTGCAAAAAAGTGCCGACAAATTCAACATAAAGTGGTCAGAATGTCAGTTTAAATAAATTATCATATAACCTGTCATTATTCAATTAAATATGATCATAAATCTGTCCGTTTCCCTTCACTTCATAGTGTAAGGTAGAGAGAGCCCCTTCAGTGCGTCGTTATCCAATCCATTTCACTTGTTCATATAGAGAACACCCACATCACTGAAAATCCAGTCCAGTTTTCCCTGCGACCTTGCTTGCACTCGGTACCTGCAGCGTGTTTGTACCTTAAAGCACACAGAGTGACTAGAACAGCATGAGGAGAAGAACGTGAATAAAGAAGAGAGGATATAAGAAAGTTTTTCAAGAAAGTAAGTATTCATCACTGTTGGCAGTAACAGTTAGTTAGCTCCAGCCCCCAGCTAACAGCAGAAAATCCCATGTAATTAATGAACCAAGTGCTCCCTGTTTGGCAAATTAAAACCTAGCTTGCACACACTATAGTATAGACAATCTCTGTGCACGTCTCACCTTTGTTGTTTTGCGGTCAAAAGTTACATTCCAGCTCTTAAAGAATGCTGCTACTTAGCTAGCTAGTTAGTCTGAAATGCATTGTGAAGGCCCTGCAGGTTGTTTATAGAGTTAAGTGTGCACTCTTTTTTATCATATATATTATCTTTGCATCAGCTGTGTTTCTCAGTTTCTGCATGGATGCACACCGTGAAACAGGAGCTGACCTCATTCATATATGATTATCATCATGGATCATAATAATAATAATAATAGTAATAATAATAATAATAATAATAATAATAGTAATAATAATAATAATAATAATAATACTAATCACTACATCACCTATTGACCTGTAGGAGTCACATGTTTTGTGAAATCATGTTGTGTTTTGTGACATGTTATCATGTTTTGTGACATGATATTGTGTTTTGTGACATTTTATTGTGTTTTGTGACTGTGTTTTGTGACATGTTACTCTGTTTTGTGATTGTGTTTTGTGACTTGCCATGTTGTTTTCTGTTTTGTGACATGTTATTGTGTTTCGTGACTGCGTTTTGGGAATTTTTATCCTGTTTTTGTGAATTTGTTTTTGACATATAATTGTGTTTTGTGACTTGTTCACATGTTTTGTGACATGTTATCGTGTTTTGTGACATATTGTCTTGTTTTGTGACATGTAATCATGTTTTGTGATGTTCTTGTCTTTCGTGACTGTGTTCTGTGACATGTTATCTTGTTTTATGACATGTTACTATGTTTTGTGACATGACATCGTATTTTGTGACATGTTATCATGTTTTGTGAATGTGTTTTGTGACATGTTATTGTGTTTTGTGACATGTTATCGTATTTTGTGACATGTTATCGTGTTTTGTGACTGTGTTTTGTGACATGTTATCGTCTTTTGTGACATGTTATCGTATTTTGTGACTGTGTTTTATGACATGTTACTATGTTTTGTGACACGTTATCGTGTTTTGTGTCTGTGTGTTGTGACATGTTATCATGTTTTGTGACTGTGTTTTGTGACATATTATCGTGTTTTATGACATGTTATTGTGTTTTGTGACATGTTATCGTATTCTGTGACATGTTATCGTGTTTTGTGACATATTATCATGTTTTATGACATGTTATTGTGTTTTGTGACATGTTATCGTGTTTTGTGACATATTATCGTGTTTTTTGACATTTTATCGTGTTTTGTGATGTTACTGTGTTTTGTGATTGTTTTGTGAGATTTTATCATGTTTTGTGACATGTTATCGTGTTTTGTGAAATGTTATTGTGTTTTATGACATGTTATCGTGTTTTGTGACTGTGTTTTGTGACATGTTATTGTGTTTTGAGACGTGTTATCATGTTTTGTGACATGTTATTGTGTTTTGTGACATGTTATTGTGTTTTGTGACATGTTATTGTGTTTTATGACATGTTATTGTGTTTTGTGACATGATATTGTGTTTTGTGACATGTTATCATGCTTTATGACATATTATTGTCTTTTGCGACTGTTTTTTGTGACATGTCATCGTATTTTGTGTTTGTGTTTTGTCACATGTCATCGTGTTTTGTTTTCTTATTTTGTTATTGTTTTCTGACATGTCATTATATTTTGTGACTGTGTTTTGTGACATGTTATCGTGTTTCAGTGGCGTCATTAGGCCTATTTTAGGGGGTTGAAGCCACCCTTAAATATTTTTAAGCTGCTAATTTGGTGTTTTATTTTAAAAAAAAAGAAAAACTTTTTTTTTTTTTTGCAAAAAAGTGCCGACAAATTCAACATAAAGTGGTCAGAATGTCAGTTTAAATAAATTATCATATAACCTGTCATTATTCAATTAAATATGATCATAAATCTGTCCGTTTCCCTTCACTTCATAGTGTAAGGTAGAGAGAGCCCCTTCAGTGCGTCGTTATCCAATCCATTTCACTTGTTCATATAGAGAACACCCACATCACTGAAAATCCAGTCCAGTTTTCCCTGCGACCTTGCTTGCACTCGGTACCTGCAGCGTGTTTGTACCTTAAAGCACACAGAGTGACTAGAACAGCATGAGGAGAAGAACGTGAATAAAGAAGAGAGGATATAAGAAAGTTTTTCAAGAAAGTAAGTATTCATCACTGTTGGCAGTAACAGTTAGTTAGCTCCAGCCCCCAGCTAACAGCAGAAAATCCCATGTAATTAATGAACCAAGTGCTCCCTGTTTGGCAAATTAAAACCTAGCTTGCACACACTATAGTATAGACAATCTCTGTGCACGTCTCACCTTTGTTGTTTTGCGGTCAAAAGTTACATTCCAGCTCTTAAAGAATGCTGCTACTTAGCTAGCTAGTTAGTCTGAAATGCATTGTGAAGGCCCTGCAGGTTGTTTATAGAGTTAAGTGTGCACTCTTTTTTATCATATATATTATCTTTGCATCAGCTGTGTTTCTCAGTTTCTGCATGGATGCACACCGTGAAACAGGAGCTGACCTCATTCATATATGATTATCATCATGGATCATAATAATAATAATAATAGTAATAATAATAATAATAATAATAATAGTAATAATAATAATAATAATAATAATACTAATCACTACATCACCTATTGACCTGTAGGAGTCACATGTTTTGTGAAATCATGTTGTGTTTTGTGACATGTTATCATGTTTTGTGACATGATATTGTGTTTTGTGACATTTTATTGTGTTTTGTGACTGTGTTTTGTGACATGTTACTCTGTTTTGTGATTGTGTTTTGTGACTTGCCATGTTGTTTTCTGTTTTGTGACATGTTATTGTGTTTCGTGACTGCGTTTTGGGAATTTTTATCCTGTTTTTGTGAATTTGTTTTTGACATATAATTGTGTTTTGTGACTTGTTCACATGTTTTGTGACATGTTATCGTGTTTTGTGACATATTGTCTTGTTTTGTGACATGTAATCATGTTTTGTGATGTTCTTGTCTTTCGTGACTGTGTTCTGTGACATGTTATCTTGTTTTATGACATGTTACTATGTTTTGTGACATGACATCGTATTTTGTGACATGTTATCATGTTTTGTGAATGTGTTTTGTGACATGTTATTGTGTTTTGTGACATGTTATCGTATTTTGTGACATGTTATCGTGTTTTGTGACTGTGTTTTGTGACATGTTATCGTCTTTTGTGACATGTTATCGTATTTTGTGACTGTGTTTTATGACATGTTACTATGTTTTGTGACACGTTATCGTGTTTTGTGTCTGTGTGTTGTGACATGTTATCATGTTTTGTGACTGTGTTTTGTGACATATTATTGTGTTTTATGACATGTTATTGTGTTTTGTGACATGTTATCGTATTCTGTGACATGTTATCGTGTTTTGTGACATATTATCATGTTTTATGACATGTTATTGTGTTTTGTGACATGTTATCGTGTTTTGTGACATATTATCGTGTTTTTTGACATTTTATCGTGTTTTGTGATGTTACTGTGTTTTGTGATTGTTTTGTGAGATTTTATCATGTTTTGTGACATGTTATCGTGTTTTGTGAAATGTTATTGTGTTTTATGTCATGTTATCGTGTTTTGTGACTGTTTTGTGACATGTTATTGTGTTTTGAGACGGTCTTTTGTGACATGTTATGTTTTTTGACATGTTATTGTGTTTTGTGAAATGTTATTGTGTTTTATGACATGTTATCATGTTTTGTGACATGATATAGTGTTTTGTGACATGTTATCGTGTTTTGTGACATGTTATTGTATTTTGTGACTGTGTTTTGTGACATGTTGTCGTGTTCTGTGACTGTTTTGTGAGATGTTATCGTGTCTTATGACATATTATTGTGTTTTGTGACATGTTACTCTGTTTTTTGATTGTGTTTTCTGACTTGCCATGTTGTTTTCTGTTTTGTGACATGTTATTGTGTTTCGTGACTGTGTTTTGGGAAATTTTATCCTGTTTTTGCGAATACGTTTTTGACATGTAATCGTATTTTGTGACTTGTTAACATGTTTTGTGACATGTTATCGTGTTTTTTGACATGTTGTTGTGTTTTGAGATATGTTATCGTGTTTTATGACATGTTATTGTGTTTTGTGATGTTATTGTGTTTTGTGACACGTTATTGTGTTTTGTGACATATTATCGTGTTTTTTGACATTTTATCGTGTTTTGTGATGTTATTGTGTTTGTGACTGTTTTGTGAGATTTTATCATGTTTTTTGACATGTTATCGTGTTTTGTGACTGTTTTTTGAGACATGATATTGTTTTTTTAGACATATTATCGTTTTTTGTGACACATCATGTTTCGTGACATGTTTTCGTGTTTTGTGATTATTGTGTTTTGTTACTGATTTGAGAGATTTTGTCATGTTTTTTGTAACATGTTATCATGTTATGTGACTGATTTGTGAGATGTTATCATGTTTTATGACATGTTACTGTGTTTTGTGACATTTTATTGTGTTTTTTGACATGTTATTGTGTTTTGTGACTGTTCTGTGACATGTTATCGTGTTTTGTGACTTGTTAACATGTTTTGTGACTGTGTTTTGAGACATGTTATCGTGTTTCATGACATGTTATTGTGTTTTGTGACATTTTATCGTATTTTGTGACATGTTATCATGTTTTGTGACTGTGTTTTGTGACATGTTATTGTGTTTTCTGACATCTTATCGTGTTTTACGACTGTGTTTTGTGACACGTTATCATGTTTTGTGACTGTGTGTTGTGACATGTTGTCATGTTTTGTGACTGTGTTTTGTGTCATGTTATTGTGTTTTGTGACATGTTATCGTATTTTGTGACTGTGTTTTCTGACATGTTATCGTGTTTTATGACATGTTATTGTGTATTGTGACATGTTATTGTGTTTTATGACATGTTATCGTGTTTTATGACACATTATTGTGTTTTGTGACATGTTATCGTTTTTTGTGACATGTTGTCGTGTCTTGCGACAGTCTTTTGTGACATGTTATTTTTTTTGACATGTTATTGTGTTTTGTGAAATGTTATTGTGTTTTTTGACATGTTATTGTGTTTTGTGACATTTTATTGTGTTTTGTGAAATGATGTTGTGTTTTGTGACATGTTATCATGTTTTGTGACTTGATATAGTGTTTTGTGACATGTTATCGTGTTTTGTGACATGTTATTGTATTTTGTGACTGTGTTTTGTGACATGTTATCGTGTTCTGTGACTGTTTTGTGAGATGTTATCGTGTCTCATGACATATTATTGTGTTTTGTGACATGTTACTCTGTTTTGTGATTGTGTTTTGTGACTTGCCATGTTGTTTTCTGTTTTGTGACATGTTATTGTGTTCCGTGACTCTGTTTTTGGGAAATTTTATCCTGTTTTTGCGAATTTTGTGACATGTTATCGTGTTTTTTGACATGTTATCGTGTCTTGCAACTGTGTTTTGTGACATGTTGTTGTGTTTTGAGACATGTTATCGTGTTTTATGACATGTTATTGTGTTTTGTGATGTTATTGTGTTTTGTGACACATCGTGTTTTGTGACATATTATCGTGTTTTTTGACATTTTATCGTGTTTTGTGATGTTATTGTGTTTTGTGACTCTTTTGTGAGATTTTATCATGTTTTTTGACATGTTATCGTGTTTTGTGACTGTTTTTTGTGACATGTTATTGTGTTTTGAGACATATTATCGTGTTTTGTGACATATCGTGTTTCGTGACATGTTTTCGTGTTTTGTGATTATTGTGTTTTGTGACTGATTTGAGAGACTTTGTCATGTTTTGTAACTTGTTATCATGTTATGTGACTGTGATTTGTGAGATGTTATCATGTTTTTTGACATGTTATTGTGTTTTGTGACTGTTCTGTGACATGTTATCGTGTTTTGTGACTTGTTAACATGTTTTGTGACTGTGTTTTGACACATGTTATCGTGTTTCATGACATGTTATTGTGTTTTGTGACATGTTATCGTATTTTTAGGGCCCGAGCAGGTCACAGACCTGCGAGGTCCCTACTGTAATTCGTTTGATTATTTTTTTTTTTTTCTTTGTCCCAAATGATTGCATTTTTCACTGCCTGAACATACCCCAAAAGTCACCAAACTTGGAATATAAGTCACGCCTGGCGAAAAATTTTATAATCTATTCTCGTCCTGAATTTCCACCACTAGGTGGCGCTATAATGGAGGAAAGTGTGTTTTGGCTTATAACTCCCATATACTTTGTCGCACATTCAAAAACCTTATATCCACGTGAATTCAAATTAATTGTGCTGAATCTCGTGGTATAGGCCACGCCCATTTGCGCCTACCAATTTTTTTTTCGCAAATTGGCAAAATGTCGCAAACCTACTTTTTCAAACTCCTCCTTGGGATTTTGTCCGATCTGCCTGAAACTTGGCATGTACACTCTTCTGATAGAGCTCATCTAAAGTTGTGCAAAGATTCTGATTAGTTTAAAAAATGCGCTCATTATTAACGAACTAATTTCTGTAGCTAGCTATATAAATGCCAACTGTTGCATCTCTTTGTCAAAGTAAATACTATTAACACCAAACTTCAGATCCTTGGTTTACATGTGACTGTGGGGCTACCAATTCACTTTGGCGAATGTTGGCCACTAGGGGGCGCTACAAATATGGGAAGTTTATTTCTCCTAAATGGCTGAAGCGATTTCTTCCAAATTCTGTTAGTATGATGTAGGCCCCTTCCTGAGGCTGTATCTTGAAGGTGGTTGTGACTGCTAAATGTGGGCGTGGCCTATTACCAATTAAGCATACTGTTGTGCTGAGGACTTTGAAATTTTTACAGTAAGTATAGAATAGGACATCGACCTTCCATATCGAAAATTGCGCGTGTACTCCACTAGGTGGCGCTATAACTGACAAAAACGCGTTGTTGCCTGTAAGTTCCACAGTTTTTATGACACATTCAAAACCATTATATCCCTGTATTCCCTTAATAGAGCTGAGTTTTCTCACATAGGCCACGCCCACTTCTGCTGCAAATTTCCATGGCTAAGTCACCGTATATCAAAAACCTACTTTTTCCAACTCCTCCTACACGATATCACCGATTTGCACCAAACTTTGGATGTAGCATCTGTGGAATGTCCTGACACAAAGTTATCAAAACAATTTTGATAGTCTAAAACACTTATTAACTTTTTAAATATCAACTTCCTGCAGATTTTGGTTTAAACAGGAACTGTTGGATATCTCCACATTGGTGTGGCCGAATGACATGAAACTCTGAATATGACTTTCCCATGAGTCCCTAAGACGCTGCGCAACATTTTGGCCTATGACAACTAGGCGGCGCTCTTTAAATTTAAGTATTTTATATCTCCACATTGGTTGGTCAGATTAACACAAAACTTGGTACACTTATTACCAATGCCCTCCTGAGGATACCTGTCAAAGGTTTTACTGATCCGCCACTAGGTGGCGCTCTGGTGGCTGTCTGAATTTATAATGACTGTGTATTGCGGGAGCTAAAAACTGAGGAAAAATTCTCTTCAGCCTGATGTGGATGCCACATCTTTTACTTCACATAGACAATATATACATACAAATGTAGGAAATCTTGTTGGCTTTCAGCTGATGTTTTTATTTCAGATGTAGGACTAAAACTTTTGGCTGTAGAAGCCCTAGAGCGACAAGCACTCCAGCAACTCCCCCATAAGCTGCCATGTTAATTTTGAGCCTAAATTTCTGGAGGACAGCAGACGGTACCTGTCCTGTCTCTCGCTCTGGCGACCTCATTTTTCACTCTACAGAAATAAAAAAGATATCGCAAAGCTCAGCAATGTCTGCTGTTACTCACTGTATGAATATTCTGATGATAACCCATGGACTTTTTTCAAAAATCGCAGGAGTTTGGGAGGCATTGTCCCATTCATTCTTATGGGGACATTTTAAACTTCGGTTCTGCCACTGCTGCAGCAGCCAGAGAAACTGTTCACCTTTTTAAGTTCTTTCAGCCCTCTTACCTGTCAGCTTTTCTGCCTTTACAGCAAGCAGCACACAGCACGCAGCAGGCCACAATTTCTGCACACCGCGGCAGCAGTACTCACCGACACGCGTGGCCTGCGAGGGCCCGTTCATCGCTGCTTGCAGCTTTAATTTGACATGTTGTCATTTTTTGTGACTGTGTTTTGAGACATGTTATCGTGTTTCATGACATGTTATTGTGTTTTGTGACATGACATCGTATTTTGTGACATGTTATCATGTTTGGTGACTGTGTTTTGTGACATGTTATTGTGTTTTGTGACATGTTACTATGTTTTGTGACATTTCATTTTGTTTTGTGACATTTTATCGTGTCGTTTGACATCTTATCGTGTTTTTTGACATCTTATCGTGTTTTGCGACTGTGTTTTGTGACACGTTATCATGTTTTGTGACTGTGTGTTGTGACATGTTGTGATGTTTTGTGACTGTGTTTTGTGACATATTTTTGCGTTTTGTGACATGTTATCGTATTTTGACATGTTATTGTGTTTTGAGACATGTTATCGTGTTTTGTGACTGTGTGTTGTGACATGTTGTGATGTTTTGTGACTGTTTTGTGACATATTTTTGTGTTTTGTGACATGTTATCGTATTTTGTGACTGTGTTTTGTGACATGTTATTGTGTTTTGAGACATGTTATTGTGTTTTATGACATGTTATTGTGTTTTGTGACATTTTATTGTCTTTTGTGGCATGATATTGTGTCTTGCGACGGTCTTTTGTGACATGTTATGTTTTTTGACATGTTATTGTGTTTTGTGAAATGTTATTGTGTTTTATGACATGTTATTGTGTTTTGTGACATTTTATCTTTTTTTGTGACATGTTATCGTGTCTTGCGACGGTCTTTTGTGACATGTTATGTATTTTGACATGTTATGTATTTTGAAATGTTATTGTGTTTTGTGACATGTTATTGTGTTTTGTGACATTTTATTGTGTTTTGTGAAATTATGTTGTGTTTTGTGACATGTTATCATGTTTTGTGACTGTGTTTTGTGACATGTTATCGTGTTCTGTGACTGTTTTGTGAGATGTTATCGTGTCTTATGACATATTATTGTGTTTTGTGACATGTTACTCTGTTTCGTGACTGTGTTTTGGGAAATTTTATCCTGTTTTTGCGAATTTGTTTTTGACATGTAATCGTATTTTGTGACTTGTTAACATGTTTTGTGACATGTTATCGTGTTTTTTGACATGTTATCGTGTGTTGCGACTGTGTTTTGTGACATGTTATTGTGTTTTGAGACATGTTATCGTGTTTTATGACATGTTATTGTGTTTTGTGATGTTATTGTGTTTTGTGACACGTTATCGCGTTTTGTGACATATTATCGTGTTTTTTGACATTTTATCGTGTTTTGTGATGTTATTGTGTTTTGTGATTATTGTGTTTTGTGACTGATTTGAGAGATTTTATCATGTTTTGTGACATGTTATCGTTTTTTGTGACTGTGTTTTGTGACATGTTATTGTGTTTTGAGACATATTATCGTGTTTTGTGACACATCGTGTTTCGTGACATGTTTTCGTGTTTTGTGATTATTGTGTTTTGTGACTGATTTGAGAGATTTTATCATGTTTTGTAACATGTTATCATGTTATGTGACTGTGATTTGTGAGATGTTATCATGTTTTATGACATGTTACTGTGTTTTGTGACATTTTATTGTGTTTTGTGACATGTTATTGTGTTTTGTGACTGTTCTGTGACATGTTATCGTGTTTTGTGACTGTTTTTGTGACTTGTCGTGTTTTGTTGCATTTCGACGTGTTTTGTGACTCTGTTTTGTGACTCTGTTTTGTGACCTGTTACTCTGTTTTGTGACTTGTCACGTTGTTTTCCCTTTTGTGACTGTCTGTTGTGACCTGTTATTGTGTTTTCTGACTGTGTTTTGTGAAATTGTATCCTGTTTTTGTGAATTTGTTTTGGACATGTAATCGTGTTTTTTGACTTGTTAACATGTTTTGTGACATGTTATCATATTTTGTGACATGTTATCATGTTCTGTGACTGTTTTGTGAAATTTTATCAGGTTTTGTGACATGTTATCACATTTTTTGACATGTTATCGTGTTTTGTGACTGTGTTTTGAGACATGTTATCGTGTTGTATGACATGTTATTGTGTTTTGTGACATGTTATCATGTTTTGTGATGTGTTATCGTGTTTTGTGACTGTTTTGTGAGATGTTATTGTGTTTTATGACATATTGTTGTGTTTTGTGATTTTTTTGTTTTTTGTGACTGTTTCGTGAGATTTATTGTGTTCATGACAGGTTATTGTGTTTTGTGACATTTTATTGTGTTTTGTGACATGATATTGTTCTTTGAGACATGATATTGTTCTTTGAGACATGTAATCGTGTTTCATGACGTGTTATTGTGTTTTGCGACTTTGTTTTGTGACACGTTATTGTGTTTTGTGACTGTGTGTTGTGACATGTCATTGTGTTTTGTGAACTCTTTTGGGAAATTTTATCCTGTTTTTCTGTATTTGTTTTTGACATGTAATCGTGTTTTGTGACTTGTTAACATGTTTTGTGAGATTTTATCATGTTTTGTGACATGTTATCGTGTTTTGTGACATGTTATCATGTTTTATGACATGTCATTGTGTTTTGTGACATTTTATTGTGTTTTTTGGAATGATATTGTATTTTGTGACATGTTTTCGTGTTTTGTGACTGTGCTTTGTGACATGTTATCATGTATTATGTCATGTTATTGTGTTCTGTTACATTTTATGGTGTTTTGTGGCATGATATTTTTTTTTGTGCCAGCCCAAACTAACACAATAAAACTCCAGTTCCTAAATGAACATGGACGGAAAAACCTGCTGGGGGAAAAAAAAAAAAAAAAAAGAAAGGAGGAAAGGAAAAACCTCCTCACCGTCTGTGCTGGTGTCTGTATGCCATGTGCTGCGCCCTGGCTTCACTCTCCCTGTCCTTCTCATCACCCTCCCCCTCTCACTACCCGAGTGCCGATTGCACTCAGGTGCAGCAGGCAGAGGGAGGAGGGAGAGAGAGAGAACAGAGGCTGCTGCACGTAACAGTGACATGTTATCGTGTTTTACGAGTGTGTTTTGTGACATGTTATTGTGTTTTGTGACATGATATTGTGTTTTGAGACATGTTATCATGTTTTATGAGTGTGTTTTGTGACATTTTATTGTGTTTTGTGACATGTTATCGTTTTTTTGTGACCTTATCGTGTTTTGTGACTGTGTTTTGTGACTATGTTTTGTGACATGTTATCGTGTTTTGTAACTCTGTTTTGTGACATTTTACCGTGTTTTGCGACTGTTTTTGTTACTTGTCATGTTTTGTGGCATGTCGACGTGTTTTGTGACTCTGTTTTGTGACATTTTACTGTCTTTTGTGACTGTTTTTTCGCATGGTATGTTTTTTTGTGACATGTTATCGTGTTTTGTGACATGATACTTCGTTTTGTGACTGTGTTTTGTGACATGTTATCGTGTTTTGTGACTGTTTTGTGACTTGTTAACGTGTTTTGTGACTGTGGTCTGTGTATATGTTTTGTGATTTGTTATTGTGTTTTGTGACTGTGGTCTGTGAATATGTTTTGTGATTTGTTATTGTGTTTTGTGACTGTGTTTTAGTGACTTGTCGTCCCGTTTTGTGACTTGTTGACTTGTTTTGTGACTGTGTTTTGTGACTTGTGAAGTATTTTTAGGCCCGAGCAGGTCACAGACCTGCGCACATACAAAAACTTTATATCCACGCGTTCCGAACTGTGCTGAATCTCATGATAAAGGCCACACCCAATTCCACCTCCCTTTTTTTTTTTTGAAATTCGAAAAAAATGTCACAAACCTACTTTTTCAAACTCCTCCGAAGCAATTTCACCGATTTGCACTAAATTTTGCACACAGCATCTGTGGACCCTTCTGACAAAAAGTTATCAAAAGAACTTTGATATTCCAAAGAATACTCAAATTATTAAATGACAACTTCCTGCAGATTTTGCTCAAAACAGGAAGTGTTGCATATCTCCACACTGGTGTGTCCGAATGACATGAAACTCAGGTTACTACTTCCCCATGAGCCCCTCAGGCTTTGGTCAAAACTTTGGTCGATGACCACTGGGTGGCACTCTGGTGGCAATCTAATTAAATATTTGCCACTATACCCACACCATAACACTTATGTCAATGAAATTCATGGGGGAGGAGTAGACTGGCCCCTGTAACTCACACACCAAAAGTGATCAGCAGGTGGCGCGATTATCAAGACAAAAGCATTTTGGACAATAACTCGCACTTAATATGTCGCAAATTTTTAAACCTTATATCTATGTGTTCCCTAAATTTAGCTGAATTGCGTAATATAGGCCACGTCAACTTTTGCGGTAAATTTCCATTCGCAAAATAGCAAATATTTAAAAAACATACTTTTCAAACTCTTAGTGTTGAAGAAATCATTCAAGTCCTGTTGAGTTGTCTGCCTGCCTGTTTGCCTGCCTCAAGATGACCTCTCTGAAAAATACACTGACAGCCCTGCTGCCATCACCACCGCCTTCCCCAGCATCTCCTCCGCGCCTTGATTCAACACCACCAGCGATGCAAAGACCAACAAGCCTGGCTGTTAAACCTTCGCGTTCAGCATCACTAAGGAGGAAGGTTAGTAGTCCGTTTCCAATGTGTCGCAGGAAGCTGTTTCAAACTCCGTCACCTCCTAACCTCCAGCAGCATTCTTGTTCTTCTTTACCATCAACCATTCAGGAAGGGAGCGAGCCAGGGGTTGTGTCTGAGCGCACACCATCAAAGCCTGCGCCCCCAATAAGCCTATTAACACCCCCAGCGTCTCCAGAGAAACGCGAGGCTGACTCGGAGACCGAATCGGATGACGATTCTGCAGGGAAAGAGGACGTGACTGACGGGGTGCTCTCAGCCGTTCTTATGAACACTGTGAAATCCGTGGTGGTGTATGTGCTGGAACACGTTCTGGGGGTGTATCGCCAGGAGCTATGCAACGGCTGAGTGGTGAGTCATCCTAGTCAGCGCCAGCACCCATGTTTGGAAGAGTCCGACTACTTCTACATGTCGCACTTTAACCCTGTGAACAAAAGACTCTGGAAGGGTACACTTATTCCAGCCATCTCAAGCACTCTTGAGAAATGTTCCCTTCAAGTCTCCTCCAGCAGGATCCACGGGCTTGTGGAGGCCTTTCTGTACGATTTGAAATATGCTGCTCGCATCAGCGAGAAAATAAAAACGGTACTTGACACACTGGCAGGCGACTGAGATGCTAAACATGACATGCTAAAGCATGCCTTTGAGATATGGGAAGACAAAGTAGCTGAGAAGGATGAGGATGAGAATGAGGACAACATTTTAATTACCCAATGGTAATGTTAAAATTAATGCTGCGCTTTTTTAATCTACTGAATACTACTGAAAACAAAAGAAAATTAAAATAAATAAATACATAACATGGGGAATTTTCCTCAAAGAATGCTGGCCTGTGGTGAAGAACACATAATTGATGACCGTTTAGTCTCTGTTTTGAATCAAGTTATTAAAAACAAAACAAATTGCTCTCTGCTCAGAGACGTTGAGGTTATTCAAATGGAAAAAATGTTGGAGTTGGCTCGATCTCATTCTATACAGACACCTTGGGAAACAGTTGTAGACAGCACCTTGGTGCTAGTCGACCAATGTATACTTTCCTCAACATTTAATAAAGTCATCAGAGAGATGAATGCCGAGCACCTGGGTCATCTATTTACACTGTATGCTTTGTTTGTAGATGTAGTAAGTCAGCGTGTACTAAACAACATCACAACAGACGTCTTGGCAGAATTGTGGAAAATACACAGTATTCTCAGAGACACCTTTGATAGCGCTGTACTGAGGAGAGCCCTGGGTACCATTCAATCTTAATCTTTATTTTTATATCTTACGTGTAGAAGTTTAAATTACTTATTTTTATAGCAAGATGTTTTTTTCAGTCTTTGTTTGATCAATGTGTTATTTTCATAGCTAATGTGTTGAACTTTAAAATACTTATTTTTATAGCAAAATGTTTTTTCAATCATTGTTTGATCAATGTGTTATTTTTCATAGCTAATGTGTTGAACTTTAAAATACTTATTTTTATAGCAAAATGTTTGATCAATGTGTTATTTTTTCATAGCTAATGTGTTGAAGTTTAAAATACTTATGTTTTTTCAGTGTGTTATTTTCATAGCTGATGTGTAGAAGTTTAACTTATTTTTTATAACAAAATGTCTTTAAAAATAAAAATATGTGATGTCATGTGAATAAAAACCCATAAAATGTTGTCCATGTCTGATGTTTTTTTCATAAACTTTGGAGGGGAGTGGGGTAAACGTGTCTGAGAAAAAAGTCTGTGATGAAAAAAGTGTATTATAATCCTTCTCACCCTGGGAGTTTTCGAGGGTTAGATAGACTGCACAGAGCTGTGCAGGATGAAACCGGTAAAAAAGAAATTCTCTCAGGACAGGACACTTATACTCTCCATAAACCAGCCAGAGTACATTTTACCTGGAATAGAGTGTTTGTACCCCGACCTCTGGTTCAGTTTCAGGCAGACCTTTGTGATATGCAGGCATTGGTGAAACACAATGATGGTTACAATTATCTCGACAGTTATAGATGTATTTTCAAAAAAGGCTTACGTAAGGGTTTTAAAGAGAAAATCAGCCCCCGAGGTTGTCAGGGCATTTGAATCTGAGAGCCAAACCCCTGAAAAGTTACAGACAGATGCCGGTTAAGAGTTTTTCAACAGAAATTTTAAGAGTCTGATGAAAAAACACGGCGTTAATCACTTTGCCACAGGGAGCGATCTAAAAGCGTTGGTGGTGGAGAGATTTAACCGCACATTAAAAACGAGTATGTGGAGGTATTTCACAGCCAAAAATACACCCAGATACATGGATGTGTTGCAGGATTTGGTAAAAAGTTATAACAACAGCTATCACAAGAGTATAAAAATGACCCCTGCACAGGTCACAGTTGAAAATACTCAAGTTTTTCAAAACTTGTACGGTTCTTTTCCTCTCTGTTACAAAGAAAAGTTTAAACTTAATTTTAATCAGGGGGATCTGGTGAGAATATCTAAACTGAGAGGGATGTTTGACAAAAAGTATGAGCAGAGCTTTTCCGACGAGTTGTTTACTATATCTGAATGCATTCCTCGTCTACCCCGTTTACAAACTCTAAGATTTTGACGGGGAGCCTATAAAGGGGACTTTTTACGAAGCAGAGTTGCAAAAAGTGCTAGTAACTCCTGACAAACTCTACCAAGTGGAGGAAATTTTAGACAGGAGAGTGGTGTGTGGCGAGAAGCAGGCGTTGGTATGGTGGAAAAATTGGACTGAAAAGTTCAACAGCTGGGTCAAGGATCTAAAAAACGCATAAAACCGCTTCTCTACCTTGCCACGGCCTTCACTCTGTTACTACAAGTACTTTGTCATGGACCACCGGCTCAAGGAGGGTTTTTACATCACTCTGCCCTCTAATGCCAGCCTCAATGTGTTTAAAAATAACACAGCCTCCAAATTTCAGGTGGATTTAACATAACTCAATGTTAAGTAAGTAACATAACTCAATTTACACGAGATGAACGCTTTTCTAAGAAAAATCGGATCGGATGTGCAACTACACTATAGCAACGTTCAAAAGAGATATGAATATCAGGTGGGGGCGCAAGTTCACCTGCGTTTTTATCCACCCCTCGCTTATATTATGGGCGTAATTCCCGGGAAATGGGTTATTTTCAACGAGAGGTTGTCTACCCATCCGCCGGATATAAAGGCAGGATTCTATCACCTCTGTTATTACAGTGACATACTAAAGCATCGGGTGGTGGGTGACGCTTACGCTCCTCTCCTGAGAATCGTTGATGTAAAAGGTACATACAGTGATGTGATTACCCAGCATTTTAACCCACCCTACTATCTACCTGTGGCAAAAAAACACATTGAAAATATGGCAGTCGAGATTAAAACGGATCAAAATATACCGATCAACTTTACCTTTGGCAAAACGGTGGTAAAATTACATTTTAGACCTCGTTCCTTCTCAGTGACAAAATGCTGCATCACACCCTTGACCCTCACCGTTTTGTGAAATATTATGAAAATCAGGCCGGGGGAGCCCTCCCCGGTTTTTACGGGGCCCCCGTGATGTACAGTAGAGGGATAGGCTCTGTATTTTCAAGGTTATTTCGTTTTGTATCGCCTCTAATTAAGAAAGGTTTTGCCATTGCTAAACCTAAATCTAAAAACAGCGGCTAAAAACATAGCCTCACAGGCTGTCTCCCACGCCATGAGCAGAATATCTGGTGGACAAGAGGACCCTGAATATTCTCACGAAGGCTCAGGAGGTATTATGTTGTTGGCCCGAAGACCACAAAAGAGACCCCCGGGGGACCGTGTTTTAGCAAGGTCTAAAAAAAACAGTGCAGTGCAAAAAAGAAATCAGTAGGGAGAAGTCGTGTTAAGAGAAGGAGGTCCGCAGCTGCCGGAAACTTAGGGTCCGGAGACATATTCTCTAAATAAATTTGCCTATTATCTCATCAACATACACGCACACGCACACACACACACACACACACCGAGAGACACAGACAGAGGATTAAAAAAAAGAAAAGATGGCCTTATTGCATCACAAATCGGCAGAGTGCAGCATGGCAGAGCTGGATTTATTTTCAGCTCCCATGACGCAATTGTCTATAGATGAGAAACTCTACACAGAGGTCTTGCCTTTGTCAGCCATTACAGATACAGGCCCTATAGAGTTTTTTATACCCGGGGACGGTGACAAATATCTGGATTTAAATGCCACCTTGCTCCACCTCAGGGTGCAAATTACCAACGCAGACGGGACAAATCTGGTAGTTGACGCGCCTGTAGGGTTAGTCAATTATCCTCTGAATACAGTTTTCAGCCAATGCGATATTGTTCTGGGGGATAGACTGATATCACAGTCCAGCGCCACTCATCCTTACAGGTCTATGATCGAGACCTTGCTCAACTTTTCAGAAGCCAGCCTACAAACACAGGTTAGGTCCAGGTTATTTTACAAAGATCTATAGATTCCGTGGTGACTGTCAACGGTCCCAACCGAGGTCTCAGTCAGAGAGCCGGTTTTACAGCGCAGTCCAGAGAACTCCACCTGCTTGGACCTCTCCACGCTGATATATTATTCAGCGAGAGGCTTCTTTTGAACTCTGTGGACTTGAGAATTAAGCTGACTAGAGCGCCCAATGCTTTCTGCCTCATGGGAGCAGCCAACAGCACCTTCCGTTTAAACGTAATGGGGGCTGCTCTGTTTATGAAAAAAGTCACCGTTTCTCCAGCTGTGCGCTTAGGTCACGCTGTGGCCTTGACGAAGGGGAACGCTCTCTACCCTCTGTCTTGCGTGAACGTGAAAACCTACTCCATCCCGCAAAACTCCAGGATATGCAACCAAGAGAATCTCTTTCTGGGTACTATGCCAAAGTATGTGGTGCTTGGTATGGTGCACCACGAAGCTTTTACAGGCAGGAGGGATCTGCCTCCTTTCAATTTTATTCATAACGATGTTGAGTACCTGGCCTTGTGTCAGGATGGGAGACAGGTGCCGGCCAAAGCTTTTCAGCCTGAATTTAACAACGGTGCGTCTGGCAGAGAGTTTTACAACATGTTTACAGCTACAGGAAGACACTTGAAGGATTTACCTCTGAGCATCAACAGGACAGAGTTTGAGTAAGGATACTCTTGGTTTGTCTTTAATTTCAACGCCGGGGAAGATGCTGATGCCCTATCCCCCGTTTCCAACGGGAAATTAAGAATAGAGATGAGATTCAGGGTGCCATTACCTCAAACCACTACTCTGATTGTGTACGCCTGCTATGAGTCTATTTTGGAGATCAACTCTAAAAGGCAGGTAATGGTGGATTATTACTAAAAATAAATAAAGAAGAGGAAAAATTAACAGCCACCAGCTGGAAAGTATAATGACTGGATTAGTGGGAGATGCTTTCTGCGGAGTGTGGGCCTCGGACCAGCTACCGCTGCTGACGTCATCTTTTAAAACACCGACATACCTCATTGTTAACACACACCCAACGCATGAACCGGGGTGTTTCAGTTTGTTCTGTCTTCTCTTTAAACTATACTAACTGGACGTTTGAGTATTACCCTTACTCACAGGGAACTTTATTAAACACTTTCCATAACTCACGCTCAGTAGGCTCAACTAATGCAGTCCATGTAGAAACAATACCATTGTTACATCCCTTTTCTTTTAAACAAATAAACAGCAGTAAAAGATTTTCATTGACTCACTTTTTTTTTTTCTCAGACTTTCTTTCAAATTAAATGACATCACAATATTTTTTATGTCAACTCCTTAAACACTATTATTACTATTAACAAATACAACATCCTCTGGATATAAAGTGCAAACTTACCCACAGCTTTCAAAAGCTAAATTGTGCTCACTGTTTAGTGTAGCTTTTCATAAACAAATAACATTACAGTATGAAAGTCCATGAACATTTTTTTTTTTTTTCTTTTCACATTACAGAACTTTTTCTTTTTTTTTTTTTCTTTCCATGTCATTATCCCCTCAGTTACACACAAAGTCATTCAGGTGTCTTGGTTTCTGAACTATACGTCCAGACCTTGTAGTGACATTGTGATTGTTCCCAGTGTCCTGTGTAGGCACCTGTGTCTCTCCTGCATCCACAGGCCTTGCCGGTGTTGGAGTAACTTCCTCAGTGTCCACGGCTCCCCTGAGATGGCGGCGATTCCTTCTCAGGACACTGCCGGAGTCCAGCTCCACTTTGTAGGATCTATGACCCACTGGGGTCACGACCCTTGCTCTCCTCCAGGATGCGTTAGGCTCCAGTGGCTGAACTCGCACACAGTCCCCAGCTTTAAGTGTGGCCATGTCTTTTGCTGTACGATTGTAATATTTTGCTTGTCTGTGTTGGTTATGTATGAGTCCTTCTTTGATGTCCATCACTTTTGGCCTCAAAAGACACTCTTTGATGGGTAGCAGAGTCCTTGTCCTTCTGCTGGACCTCTGTGCTGGACTTGCATTCAGCCCTTGTGTTGGGGTGTTCCTATGATCCAGTATGGACAGGTGTGGATCCTGTCCTGACATCTTTGCCTTCTTCATAAGCATAAGCAGAATTAGCTGTTTTCACAGCTGATTCTGCCTTCCCGTTACTTTGCAGGTAGCCAGGTGAGGATGTAATGTGAGTGAATTCCCAATTTTTGCTGAATTTTTGGAACTCTCTGGAGGAATATTGGGGTCCATTGTCGGAAATGACATCTAGAATCCCCTGTCTGGCAAAGTGTGCTTTTAACTTCCTGATAACTGTGCTTGACATTGTGTCTGGGAGGTAATCAATTTCCCAAAAGTTGGAAAAGTAGTCGACTGTTATCAGATAGTCTCTGCCTTCAAAACTGAAGAGGTCAGTACCCACTTTAGCCCATGGTCTGTCTGTGATCTCGTGCGGCTGAAGTGTCTCTTTCTGCTGCTTATGATCTACCGACCTGCACACATCACACTTTGTCACAAATGTTCTTATGTGTTCATTCATACCTGGCCATTAAATGCATTCTCTCGCTCTCCTCAGGCAACCCTCAATCCCTAGATGTGATGAGTGAATCCGTCGGGTGATGTCACCTTGTAGTGATTCAGGGATAACAACTCTCTCTCCCCTGAAAACAAGTCCATCTTGGGTGCTCAGTTCATCCTGAAAGGAAAAGTAATGCATTATGTCAACAAGTACATCTTTCTTGTTTCGTCCCCACCCTTTCTGAATGGTGTTGATCAGGGTCTGTAGCTTTTTGTCCGTCTGTGTTGCAGCACGTATCTCATTCAGCCTCTCTGCTGATATCGGTACAAAAGCCACCATGTTGACAACCTCAACCTCCAAGTCTCTCTGGCCTTTGTAACTGTATCTCAGATACGCTCTGCTCAACGTATCAGCCAGTAGCATGTCACGACCTGGAACATAAGTAACAGTTAGGTCATATTTTTGCAGTCTTAACAACATTCGCTGAAGTTGTTTCGGTGCATTCCACGGTGGTTTTTTGATGATATTTTCAAGTGGTTTGTGGTCTGATTGTACATTAACAGGTCGGCCATAAGTGTACTGATGGAACTTTTCCATCCCAAATACTATGGCGTGGCACTCTTTTTCAATCTGGGCGTAGCCCCTTTCCGTCGGTGTTAGTGCCCTGCTTCCGTACGCCACCGGCCTGTCATTTTGTGTCAAAGCTGCTCTCAGCCCGGTTTCACTGGCGTCGCACTGCAGTGTGAGCTCCATCTCTGGCTCATAGTATTTCAAGACCGGTACCTGTGTTATTTTGTCTTTTAGTCTCTTGAATGCACTCTCTTGCACCTCGGACCACTCCCACAGACTCTCCTTGTGTGTTAGCTGCCTCAGTATCTCGCAGTCGTCAGAGAGGTGTTCATAAAACTTTGCCAAATAGTTCACCATCCCTACCAGTCTCTGGACACCTTTAATATCTGTAGGTGGCGGCATGTCTGTGATGGCACGAACCTTCTCAGGATCCACTTTCAAACCCTCAGCCGTGAGAAGGTGTCCGATGTAAGGCACCTCCTGCTTTCTGAGCTTGAGTTTTTCCGCATTTAACTTGATGTTCCTTTCTCTGCATCTCTGAAGGAACTGTCGGAGTTGTCATGGTCTAGACTTGCACTCTGCATTGTTTCACCTTCTCCTGTAATGAGAGCCTTCCAGTGCTTGCATTAGCTTGCGTTGAAAAACCTCAGGCGCTGGGCTGATACCCATTGGCATCCTGAGCCACCTGAATCTCCCAAAAGGTGTTGCAAAAGTGGTAAGGTAGCTTGATTCTGCTGCTAGCTTCACATGCCAGAATGCACGTTTTACATCGCAGACAGTGAAAACTTTTGCCTTTGACATGTCTGGCAAAATGTCATCTATAGTAGGCAGCGGGAAGTGATTTCGTTTCAGAGCCTTGTTTAGCGGTCTTGGGTCAATGCAGATTCTGGGCCTTCCATTTGGTTTCTGCACCGACACCATGCCACTTATCAAATCAGTACTGCAGTCAACTGGTGCTATAATCTCTCTCTCCACAAGACTCTGTATTTTCTCTCGTAGAGGTTTCATCATCGCCACAGGGACTCTTCGCTTTGGGAGTTTCACAGGTTCGACAGTAGAGTCGATCTCTATTTTGTATTCTCCTTCCAAGCATCCATCTCCTGTGAACACATCCTCGAACTCAGTCTTTATCTCATCCAAAGTCCATGTCGACTCACTGGTGTTCTTCGTGGAAACAATATCATCAGTGGCAAATATGTTCTCGTACTGAACTTTTATGAGTTTCATGGCTTCACTCGCTTTCCTGCCAAGCAGGGGTGTTCTACAGTCCTCTCCCACAACTTGAAACTCCAGCCTGTACAACTTTTGGTTTCTGGGATTTCTCACCTTTACTTTGCATTTGCCAACTGGTCGTAGCTTGGACTTGTTGTACATTACTAGTACTTTATCTGTGTGTCTGGATTCAGCATGTGTACTGGTATAACATTGCATGTCACTCCACAGTCAATTTGAAAACTCACCAGGTTGTTGTTGACCATCATTCCCGCGAACAACTGCTGCATTTCTTTCTGTGTCATTTTCATGTCCATTTATGTGATTCACAGCCTCCATCTCTTGTGTAACTGCTGTGACTGTCATTATATCCTCACAGGAGTCCGAGTCCTGTTCTGCTACAGCGTGCACTTTCTTCCTCTGTTCTCTGTGACTCGCTTTGCTCCTGCATGTCACTGCGAAGTGGTTTTCTTTTCCACACTTTTTGCATCTTTTCCCAAAAGCAGGACATTTTGTTTTTTGTCTTTCGTGCATCCTTCCACAAAACTTGCATGATATTTCTGTACTTTTGTCTGTCTTTGTTTTCCGCTGGAAAGCATGCACTTCCTCCACTACTTGTCCCTCAATAGTCTTGCTGTGCTCACGAGATATTTCCATAGCTCTACACACCTGTAGACATTTATCCAGTGTCAGATCATGCTCTCTGAGCAGTCTTTCTCTCCAACTCGAGCTGTGTGTGCCACAAACAATCCTATCCCTAATAAGGGAGTCTTGTAGCGCACCGAAATTGCAGGTGCTGGCTAACATCCTCAAGTCTGTGACATATTTATCGATTGTTTCATTTGGGCCTTGATTTCTTGCAATAAAACGATATCTCTCGACAGTCTCATTGATTTTAGGAGTACAATGTTCATCAAACCTCTCTATCATACGACTCACAGTCCTGTTTGCTGTACTCACACCACTCATTAGCGTGTTGCAGAGTTCTCTTCCACGCTCCCTGATGAGGTATTGAAACAGCATCACTTTAGTAGACTCGTCCACGCTTGGTAATGTTAGTCCCATGTAGAGAACAAACTTCTCTTTCCATGATTTCCAGGACTTCGCGAGGTTACTTGCGTCCATATCCCATTGTGCGGGCGCTTTTAATCCCTCCATGCCTCTCTCGTGCACATGTGCGTCTTCTTCCACACTCATCTGGGCCGCGCGTAGTTACGGTGTTTCACACTGTAAATCCGCCATTCGTCAGCCGTACCGCTGCCACCATGTTTCAGTTTGTTCTGTCTTCTCTTTAAACTATACAAACTGGACGTTTGAGTATTACCCTTACTCACAGGGAACTTTATTAAACACTTTCCATAACTCACGCTCAGTAGGTACAATGCGGCTTCTACTCTGTTCCGGTAACAACAACAACTGCGCATGCATCGTGGCTCAACTAATGCAGTCCGTGTAGAAACAATACCATTGTTACACGAGGGAGCACTGGCTGGCCTTGAGTCTGGAAGAAGATGGAACAGCAACTTTTTTCGATTCTTTTGGATTTCCTCCTTATTTTTCTTACTACCCTAAAGACATTTTACAGTTTTGAAAATACCGTTGCAGCGCTATTTTATACCACAACAGACAGTTGCAGCATACATTTTCCTCTGCCTGCGGTCAACATTGTGTTTATTATTTATGTCATAGAGCCTGCGGGCAAAGTTTTGAAAATGTTTTAGCGTTGTATCAAGAGGACGAATTAAAAAATGACAAAACTGTAACAGCGTTTGTGAAGAAACATCAAAGCTGTGTGAAGCGACAAAGATGTCAATCTTTTCACCATACCGTGTGTTCTTTACAAATGTTTAAAGATTGTTACAACTTGTGAAATAAAAACAAAAAAAAACGAAAACTTTTGTTTAAGAGTTTTTATTGTTATTATCAATAGCTACAACAACATTTCAGGCAGTAAAACTTATCCAAGAAGATTTTTTCTTTTTCTTTTTTCTCTTTGCCGCTTGTGGCGGTGGCGTACTCCAGTCAAAAGATGCTGAAGAGGCAATTGTTTCTCTGTCGGACTCTTGTTTCTTGTCTCGTTCTCCAGCCGCTACTCTCTCTGTCATAGGCGTGGTCCACCGCGGGGATAAAACAATTCTTCTCTTTATTCCTTGCTCATCATCTGATCTAAGTCTGCGGTATTGTTCGCGTGCATCGGGGTTATTCACGGAAGCTAGAGGAATGTTTAACGAGCTCAAGGTATTAAAAAAGCCCAACCACCCCTTAGGCTCTGCTCTCTGGGCTCTTTTGTAAGATGATGACAGGTGTTTAATCAGATTTATCATATGGGAGCCTTTGATCACTTTTCCCTTGTAAACTAATTCACCCTTTTCACTCCAACGGCCTTCACCATTTCTGCTCATTTTTTTCAAGATATAAGAGGCGTTTTTTCAATCCTGCTGGGGGAGATTTTGTATTACTTCATCAATTGTCTCGTCCTGCCATTGTTCCTCCTTTTGTTGTTGCTGCGGCGCCCCGCTGTCTTCTTCTTCTTGTTCAGAGAATTTAGACGGTCTGGACTGACTAGTCTCCTCTTTAACACCTAGTTTGATAAAAGCAAGATATCTCTGCAACAAGGCATTGTATTTTTTTCATTTTTTCATAAGGATTTAGTCCCGGCTCATTTAATACAGCCCTCATTTTTTTCATCCAAATCACTTTCCGCCGTGCATCTCATCATCTGAGTCTGAGTTTCACCGATCGTGGAAACCGGGGTTGGCTGAGTCAGACGGTTCATTTGCTGAGCATTCAACAGATACATCTTTTGAGTTGCTTTTTGCTGACTCGCCATCTCTCCCCTAAATTTAACCTCTATTCACCAGACCTCCTAGAAGCTGTCCAAATATAGGTACCACGGCAGAGAGCAGCGGTAAAAGGAACCCTCCAGATTGTGTCATCAAAGCAGTGTGTTTTTTTTCAGAGATGTTTTTTTTTATCTGCCAGCAGTCTGACAGTTTTTTTCTGCTTTTTCAGTTTTTATATTGACAGGGTTTGAGAGGGACGTTTCCCTTTAGCGGGTTTAAACAGATTTCACCAAGACAGTGAAGAAAGTCTGGTGAGCAGTGCCTGAGAATATTTCTCCGCTTCCGAGGTGTGCAGTGACATAAAGACCTCAGCAGAGGAGCGTTTCTTTTATGCGCACCGACATGTCTGTGTGTCTAGCTACTTGGTTTTAGGCAGATAAACCACGGGCCACTGATGAGACAGTATACCGGCTCTTAGTCTGTAGCGCTCTGGACAACCAGGTGTGAGATCTACTACTAAATATGAAAAGGGGGTCTGTGTTGCGTCTTCAAAACTCTGAAGAAAAAAGCTTTTTCTCCAGGGAAATATTTGCTGAGCCAGTACATTGATCTGCAGTTTGTCTCGTGGATTGTTAAAGAGCACCAGGTAGTTGGTGTTCAAGCTGATGGTGCGACTGTATTTACCTTTGTAAAAAAAGATTTTGAGTGAGCAACATCACGCTCATATTTTTATGATGTCTGTATTGCGTGAAGATTCTTGCCACTTCAGGGTGCTCGGCTGCCTGTAATAACACATCATCCAATATAACGAGGGGGGCTTGATGAGGGGGAAACAAATCAGGGTAGTCAAAAGAATCAAGCAGTCCTTCCACAAATTTTATATTTTTATTATTTTGTTGCAGTTCATCATACATCGGTTGACAAGAAGTATAAATCCATACAATATTGCGAGGGACTGCATAACATGTTTACAGTTTTCTAAAACATTTTTTACAAAATGTGTCTTTCCACAACCACTGGGTCCTACAATCTGCCAAGAGAAAGGAACACACTAGACTGTGTCAAACTCTATTTCTTCTGCAGGTTGTGACATTTTTTACTCTCAAAAACCAAAAGGTAAAGTATGACTGGTAGGTAAAAGCCTTCTCTTGTCAAACACAACGCGGAACCTTTTTTGAAATGACAATGAAGCCGGTTTTATCACGTACTATACCTTGTTGGGGCGTCTCCAGAAACCCCGCTTCCGCTTCCTCCTCCTCCTCCTCCTCCTCCTCCTCCTCCTCATCCTCCTCCTCTCTCTCTGCACCCTGCATCCCAGGGTGCTCCCGCTGTCTGCTTGACCGATTCACAAAACCATCTACCAACCTTTTCACACTATCAAAGTTGATCCTCTCACAACAGGCTTGCGTCTGTGTAATACCCTTCGCTTTCAACACCACTTTGTTGTTTTTTGTTTGATAGGCATAACTTTTAGGACCCGCTGCTGCAAATTCCTGAATGGTGTCTCCCCCCAACTCGTCTGTCAGGTCACCCAGATAATTACCCAGCTCAAGCGTGTGTTGTCCTGTTTTCGTGGTGTAAATGAGGCTGTCTGTATCAAAATATAAAACTCTCTCCTGCAGCCGTTCTAAATAGCTGTACAATTTAAGACGACCGTACACCATCGTGAAAGTGGCGATGAACACATTGTCTACTTTATTCGTAGGGGCTATGTATCGGTCGCCGTAGACCCACTGGATCAGCGCCACTCTGTCGTTTAGGAAAGAAAAGTATTTGATGCAGTGTTTTTCTGAGAACATTAACGAGAAAAACTCTTCAGGTTCTGTAACGAGCTTCGTTTCGCAGAGGTTGCTTCTCTGCGCAAACTTTCCCCACAAGCTGTTGAGACACAATTTAGACACTTGTCTTTTGGTAGGATTTGGTTTAATTTTACCAGCATCCAGCAAGATGCCCTGATGCTCTTGATTAGGGTTGGGTATTGTTTGGGTTTTATCCGATACCGGTGCCTACTCGGTACTTTTTAAACGGTTCCGGTGCTGAAACGGTTCTCGAACCGGTGCTTAAAAAAAAGAAAACGCACACACTTTGTCAAAAAACAATACCCTTTTATTTCCAGGGCCAATTTAAACACAATATAAAATAAAGCAATATAATTTAAAATAATATAAAATAAGAATTCACATTTACGTCATATCAAATAAAACAATATTGTATCAAATATAAGTACTGAAGATTAATAATTACTACCAGGGTAATCTAATCTCCATTTAGTCCTTCTAATGACCTGAACTGAACAGTGCAACACCTTAAATTTAAAAAAAAAAAGATACATAATATAAAACACACATATAGAACAAGATATTGCAAAACAGTATTGCACATTTTAACAAGCTTTTGTGACTGGTAGGCCTAATGACCTGAACTGAACAGTGCAACAACTTAAATATTAAAATAGATACATATATAAAACACAAATATTGCACAACAGTAGTGCACATTTAAACATTTGCATACATGCACGACTTGTTATGAGTTTCACATTAAGCAGAAAGTCAGCGGACACTGAGTTGAAGTTTAGGACATAGCACACGTTGTCACACACACTGTTTAATGGCCACGGTGTTTGCTAGCTTACTTGACATGCAAGATTTGCGTTAAATTACTCGATTTACCCGAAGAGGAAAGGCTGCTGTGAGTGTGTCAAAAAAAAAAAAAATTGCGTTCTTATTCGATCTCGTTACAACCGTTTATGTCGGAACCGGTGCCCTACTGGAACCGAGTTTCGGTGCTCAACCCTACTCTTGATACTCCCTGATGTATTTTTCTCTGCTCTCCTGATCTACAGCCTCGGGAGGGTAACCCGAAGCCTCTTGTTTTCCTTTTAAAAACTTCTGCATGTACTGTAAAAAGATTGAATCATCGCAACGTTCAAAATGCCAAACCTTTGTGATTTTTCCCAGACGATAACCCATTTCTAGAGCCTTGTTAAATTCTGGAGTGACCTAAACCCCGTTAACGCTCTGGCCCTGTCGTCATGATTGCAGGGACCGTTTTGAGCATTCAGCTCTGCGCAGGTGCTGCAAAGTGTAAACACCAGTTTTCCTGCGAGTGTTCTGTAAGGTAGAACAGGGAAATACAGTTCTCTTGGCAGAAACACAGTGGCTCTGATTAACCCAAAGTAGGCGCTTGGATCTTTAAAATCTTTGTAAATTATTTCAGGATGACCCAGAGGATAAGGATAACTGCAGTTGACGTACGGGTAGAGAGACGTGACGTCATAGCGCACGCTCTCATCCTGCTCTGCAGTGTGTCTCAATCTGACAGCGCAAGTCCTCCCCCCTACAGAGCATGGCGGGGGATTAACGGTTGCGCAGGGTCATAACGCCTGAGGAACTGAATCACACTCGCGTCATTCTTTTTCATTCGGTTCCACTTGTGCTCCCACATCACTATCACTTTTACCCTATACACAGATTGTAGCGTTTCTAACTTCCTCATGGTGCTCGAATGAAGCTCTTCGAATGTGGTGTGGGTGAGCGGACAGCGCTCTTAAGGCTGAAAACACTGAGGGCACCCGTGATAAAAACAACCCAGGAATTCCCAGACATACTTTTCGCTCCCCCTCTCTGCATAACCGTCTACATAGTAGGAACCCAGCTGTTTTTCCCCCGCATTAAGCGCGTGGCTAATAAAGATACCCTCTTTGTGAGAGACCCATTCTAACCACTGTATGCTGCTGTGTGAGAACGATTTAAATTGTCTCTTGTAATGATTGGGTTGAGGGCAGTGGCGATTGCTCTAAGACTGCAAGGGAAGCTCAGCTTCCCCTAAAATGTCACCAAAAAAAAAAAAAAAAAAAAGTGGTGAAATATATACTGCTGTGTGTACATTTCATTGACTAAATACGCGCTAGAAAGCCTTCATCTTTTGTTCAGAATCAGCTACTTATCACAGGTAACCGGCGCAACTTCCTTCTCATCCATCCCCGCAGCGCCACAGCGCTTTCCACAGTCGGACGCTCAGCTTCTACTGACTTCAATGGGGAAGCGTAGAGCGGGTTGTTCCACTGCAGCGAAACTAGACGGTCATTGGATAAATGCTGGGCTTTGTCCCGCCCATTGGAAGCTCAGCTTCTCTGGGGGTCTATGGGGCAGTGGGCTGGCCTGGAAGCTCAGCTTCTGCATGATGATTGGATGAGCTGTCTGAGGCGGAATCCTTTTTTGATTGACAGCTAAATGAGCGAATCAGCGATCTTGAAGAATAAACATCCACCGGAGCATTTTCCAAGTTTTTCATTCCGTTGTTCTGAACTGATCCGGAGACTTTACCGATCCCCAGCGACTTTGTCACGATCACTCACAGTCACAGGCGGTCACACTTCACAGTAGCCTGGCGCAGCAGCTCCATCTGCTAGCATTAGCAAGCTGCACATCATGGCAGATAATATGAATGTTGTTAGAGTTAAACAGCAGGGCAGGTCAGCTCCTAAGATTGATTTAGTGCAAAAGGTGGGGAAAAGTAACAGGTCTTTTCAGGTGTCCTGAATAATAATAATATATATAATAAATAAACAAACACATTTATGATGTAGGCCGGAAAAATGAGCTTCCCCTCCTTGAAAGACCAGCAGCCGCCACTGGTTGAGGGATGGCCAGCGAGTCTGGGGTCAGAAAATAAGTCACAAAAACTTTTGTACAAGCCGAAGCTATAGTTGACCTGGTGAAGGGGTCAACCCCCGTTTCTAAAAATTGCACAGGCTTCTGCTAGGATGTCCACATCATTTTCACAATAAAGGCGTGACTCTTTTTCAAAGTTAAACACGCCGTGACGCACCGTCTCAGACCATCTCTCAAATTCAGGTTTTCCTTCTACCGTCATGCGCTCTGTACCGTAGGTTAGTGCTGAGGGAAAAGGACCCACGTACTTTAAAGCTGTCTTTGAGCTAAATCGGTGAGGGAAGTATTCTTTAACTTTATCTTCAAACCCCATGGCAGAGAGACGCATAGTTAAAAAACACAAAGAATCTATGTATTTTTGCTGAAAATCCGGTTCTGTAAAACAAATGACTTTACTCCCCTGCATAATAAGGGAAGGTTTTATTCCGAGAGCTATCATAGCGTTGAGAACTAGGTAACCATCGAACCCTTTTGAATTGTGTGCTATAAACACAGCGTTGCGGTAGGCTGTGTTTCTGAAATGCGGAACAAAGTCTGTGGCACACGACGCACCCCACAAGCTCAATTTGTCTCCATTTAAGGTTTTTGTGCACACCAGGAAGGGGTTGTGTACAGATCTCTCATCCGTAAAAGTCTCAAAGTCATAAAAAACAATCTTCTGGTTATGATTTGTGTCGGGTTTTAACGGTTGAATGTAACACAGGTGGGTTTTTTTCTCATCGCCCTCGCCGAGTACTTCTCCGCATATTTTACATTTAAGTTTTTCGCATACGTGGGGTTTACAAGAGCCGTCGATCCCTCTGTACCACAACCTGTAACATTTGTGGGGGTTTGTAGCTGATCAAAACTAGCTCTCTCCACCAACTCTTTATGCTTTCTCATGCAGTAAGCCGAACGACATGTACGGTGACAGTCTGCGCATAAAACAGGGGAAAATTTTAGCTTACAGCGCTTGGGGTCTAAGCACACAGAGCAGTGACCCCAACAATGATGACTACAGGCACTGTCATAACCTGTGTAGCATTGGTGACACACATAAGAAGTGCCTAAGAAAGACTTTAAATTTTTTATGCTGTAATAATGATTTTCATGGAGAAAAATATATGCTGTTTTGTCTTTTTTAGGTGTTGCTGTGTGGAATTTAGCGAGGGTGCGGCTGTCTTTGTTTCTGTAAAACACCACAATCTTACAGTCTAAAGTGTTTTCAAAGAGGCACACGTCACTAAAGCTCACATCTCTGTGCTCTGTGAAACCTACTCTGTTCTGAAACTCTTTTCCTATCCTCTCAGCCTCTCTGTGACCGATGGATGGGTGCAGGAGGAGGATGAGATTAATAGCAAAACACAAACTATCGTCAGTATTTTCTACAACATAGAGAAATCTTCTCCTCTTGCTCACAATTTCGCTGTCAATCATTGAATCTATTTTTCTTCTCCCTGCACCACGCGGATTACGGATCAGTTGAACAGCTAATTCTAGATCCTGATCGGTCATGAGTGATATATTAGACTGAACAAGTTCATCCAGCAAGTTTTGAAACGTGGATAAACCTGTGTCATGTCATCTTCGTTTGTTCTCGCTAAGTGTGATACACTTTTGCTGAAGTGCTGTCCCCTCAGCTCCATCTGAATAATATCTTGCAGTTGTTCTTGGGAGAAAATTCGATCATACAGTTCCTGGGCTGTACCCATGACACTGCCATAAAATTCTCCATAATCAGACACGCCTGAAGGAGTGGGAAACTTCAATATTTGTCTAATTTCAACGTTGTTAAATATATTACGATTTACTACAATGGGTTGAGGCTGGTCCACCTGCGGCGGTGCTGAACGCTTTCCATCTTCAGAGGAGACGTGGCCGGAGCCCGGAGTCTGCGACATATTACCCCCTATCTGATCATAGTTTTGGTTTTCTAAAAGCTCCAAAGCAACGTCTACTTCTCTGAAACAATCTAATTGAGAGACTTTAGGCTTGGGTTCATTGTTAAGAGAGCGAGGGAGCGCACGGGCTTCGTGGGAGGTGGAGGCTGGGTTGGTTTCGTTCTCTCGGTTGAAAGCCTCTAAAAGTGGGTGAAAATGGTTTAAACTATTGGAAATGGTTTGGGCATGATTCAGTTCCTCTAAAGCGGTGTTAATAGCTATAAAAGGCTCCTCCGACAGCGGAGGATGTTTAAATAATGAGCTGCGTAAAGGCGCACTGAATTCGGAGGAGGGGGAGGGAGTGCTGATTTCGTTCTCTCGGTCGAAGCTCTCTAAAATGGGGTAAAAATTATTTAAACTACTGGAAATTACTTGAGAATGATTCAGTACCTCTAAAGCTGTGTTTATAGCTAAAAAGGGTCGTCTGACAGCTGTAGTTGTGAAGATAATAAGCTGCGTAAAGGCACACTGCTTTCGGAGGAGGTGGAGGAGGAGGGATCCATGTTTAGTTGTTGCAAAAGTAGTTCACCACTCTCTGAAAGTTTCGGCAGTATCTACAAACAGGATCCCACGGTACCAGGCTGTAACAGCCAACTTTGGTTACGTCTCTGCCTTCGCCTGTCTCTTCTCTCCCTTGTTCTCTCTTGTCTCTCTCTTCTATCTATCCTTCGACGTCCTGGAATAAAAAGAAAAACAATCGATTAATTATTACAGAGATATTGTTTAAAATATAATATAACCTATGAAAAACAACTTACAGTTTCTGATAATATCGCAGTCTATCCCCAAACTAGGGGGGCTGGAGTCAGGGCCGGCGTGGCATAGGCAGTATAGGCAAATGTTAAGGGGGAAGAAAAAAAAAAAGTGCAACTTATATTTTTATTGTTATTTTTATAATAAAAGTAATTACTGATACTATTATTTCTTAGTATGAAAAGAATAAGCACATATTAATGGTACTGCATAGCAAAGCCTATTAAATAATAATAATACCTCATCCCCCCCCACTGATTAGCCTGTACCTGCTCTCTGAGAGATGGTCAGTGTTTTGACGTGACCCAGGCCAGAAAGCAACAATGTCAAAACGACCAAAACTTTCTGGTGCCCAGGGAAGGAAGAAAAGAGAAGAAGAGGAGGAAAAACGCGACAAAGACAGAGGTACAGTGAAGATGATGTCATGTATTTATTTGTCTGTTGCCGAACGATACTAACTTTTAGGCTAACAACACGGTTTGCTAATCAATAAATAGCGTTAGCTCGTTTTAACGTCAGTTAATGTGACGGAGCGGTCTAACAGCTGTTATGGAAAAAAGTAATACTCCCACCTTACATTTCTCAGAGTCATTTGTAAAGATTAGATCTATTCAGCAGGTGTTTACATCTGTCTGCATTTTTATTTTCATTTATTATTGGTTAGCTAACGTTTGATCTGCTTGTAAGTCAGTCAAAATGCTAATTCTTCATATATTAGAGTTGTAAGTTTAAGTTATATAAGTTATATAAGAGTTGTTTGTTGTTACAGTTCATTTTGTCTAAAGTGTGTTTATAGTGTTAAACTTTACATCCATGCGGTGCACATTATGAATGTTAATTCTTCATAACTCAGCAGTGGCTGCTGCTGAAAGAAGCTTTTCCAAGCTCAAACTCATTAAAACTTACCTGAGATCTACTATGATGCAAGAACGTCTCAGTGGACTTTCCATCATAAGCATTAATCATGTGGTCTCAAATGAGTTGTCATATGATGATGTTGTGGATGACTTTGCTGCAAGAAAGACTAGGAGAGTAAAACTGTAGCAGGTGATGTGAGGTTGACTAGGTAGTGGTGTAGTTTGTCATTCTGATAACAGTATTAAAAAAGCACCACTAAAGGTCTCTGTAAAATCTTGTAACATAGTTATTTATATGTGCACTTATACTTTATACAAACTGTGCAGTTATTATTGTCATTTGTTGTGCCAATACTGGTTTCTTTAATATCTTATTTTGTGCAGTGCCTTATTTATATTGTATTTAGAATTTTTTTTATGTCAATTGTTTACAGTTTTTATTTTGTAGATAGTTAAATTTTATACTTTGCATAGGTGATTTATATTACATTTTTTGTATTATTTATTTCTAATTTCTAATGTATTATCTTATTGTTAACGGTTTTCATTGTTTCTCTAAGAATAAAAGAAAATGTCAAAGACAAAGCCCATTTTCGCAGTCAAACATAGTTCAAGCTGCAGCTCACTTAAAATGGCTTAAACAAACAACTTTCATGCCTCAGAATGTTTGAATTAGGATTAATATGATGGAAAACGTGGTTTTCCTTGTTCTTGAAGTCGAATTTGGTCATTAGCTCACTTTTGATGATTAAGTCAAATCCTGCAGATTTGAGTGTCTCCCAGCGAGAGAAGCCTATTTTCGCAGTCAAGCATAGTTCAAGCTGCAGCTCACTGAAAATGGCCTATATAATCAAATTTCATGCCTCAGAATGTTTGAATTAGGATAAATATGATGGGAAACGTGATTTTCCTTGTTCTTGAAGTCGAATTTTGTCATTAGCACAGTTCTGATGATAAAGTCAAATCCTGCAGATTTGAGCCTCTCTGAGCACCAGAAGCCTATTTTCGCAGTCAAACATGGTTCAAGCTGCAGCTCCCTGAAAATGGCTTAAACAAACAACTTTCATGCCACAGAATGGTTGAATTAGGACAAATATGATGGAGAACGTGGTTTTCCTTGTTCTTGAAGTCGAATTTGGTCAGTAGCTCTGCAAGAAATTACATAGTGTTCCTGTCTTTACGTCAATGTGCTGTAAAGACAGGATCAGGATGTGACAGGAGGAGGGGAGAATGCATTTTGCTTGAGGTGTTAGAAGGCCACAGGTGGGGCACACCCTCTACATGGAGGATACAGAAATGTAGATAAGATGACATTTACTGTCCCATCTAAACATCAAAGGGTCACTGTCCTGGGAAAGACCTGATCAACCTGAACATCAAAGGGTCATTGTTTTGTTAAGAAAATGACTGATGTCTGTTGTAAAAGTAGGTAACCTCCTCTCTGTTCTGTATTTAAGGCAGTAACATTCTGAGATCTAGAGAGAACGCTTTGGCCTTCCCTCCACGCTGCTTGTTATTAAAGAGATCTGATTCAAACGCTGAAGTCTAAGAAATTCTTCGGAGACTTAGCAACTCTCAACCTCACAAAGGAGAATTTCCACTACATTTTGGCGACGAGGATGGGATGGATGCTCCGCTGATTGACACCTGAGCCTGGACTGAAGGGAGCTGCCGGCAGGGAAAATTCCGCTCCGACAAACGGAGGATTGGATCCCACCTGAAGTCAGGCATGGGTGCAGACAGCGGACGCTCCATCGAATAAGTGAGTACGGCGTTTTGAATCATTTGCTCAATTTAGAAATCCTAGGTCTACTCATGTAATGCCTGTGTGGTAGTGAGAGCATATGTAAAAGGGTCCATGAGGGATGCCTATATCTCCATATAATTCCTGTGTGGTATTGGATGATTAATGTGTAAGGGCTCAATGAGGAGCGCCTTTTGTTTTCCATATAATTCCTGTGTGGTATTGGACAATTAATGTGTAAGGGCTCAATGAGGAGCGCCTTTTGTTTTCCATATATTCCTGTGTGGTATTGGACAATTAATGTGTAAGGGCTCAATGAGGAGCGCCTTTTGTTTTTCATATAATTCCTGTGTGGTATTGGATCATGTTTAACATGAGAGAAACGTAAAAAAAAAAAAAAAAAAAAAAAGACACGACTACGCAGCAAGACGCTGTTTGTACCTAATGAAAAAATTCAAGAGGCTGTAAGGTTTCTTGATACTACTTATTGATGAGTAGAAATTTAAATAGAAGTATATCGAACAGGGGGTTAATTTAGAATAACAATAATAAGTACTAATACTATAATCTGATGTGATATATGATATGATACAGTATAGGATTAGATGAGAGGTCCCACCACAATAAAATGGGCGTATGAGTGAAACAATATACGAAATAAGTATAAAGTATAAACTTTGTTGTGACATTCAGTGACTAGTATGCAGCTTGTATGCTACAAGGGTGCGTTGCTCGGAACGAATGTGTCATACAAACCACCTGGCTGAATAAGTTACTCAAAGTTAGTGTATATTTGATGAGATCCAACCATACGCTGTATGGAAAGATCAATGTGATTGTGACGTTTTGTGTGAATGATAAGCCCATTGAAAGTTTAAGCAAATCTGTTCCAGTGAGTCACTAAAAAAAAAAAAAAGGGTAACAAAACGGGAAAATTAGAAACTGTATCTGACATTTTTTAATGCCTCTGCTGAATTAAGAGCAGACAAATGGGGAAATAATGTGATTTGAGATGTTCAACTTTGGCACTATGTCACCTATAGGGTGTTTTTCCATTAAAAGGCAAATTAAGCATAAGATGTTTAAGATGGTGTAGAGTATGTGAAAAGAAAAGGAAAAAGAAAAGTAGGGAAGGAAAAGATAAACTGACAATTTTTTTTCAAAATCAGTAGCGGGATTTAAAGAAATGGGAAAAGATGGTTTGAGTACGAAAACAGGAGAGAAAAGAATGTAGGACTAGAATTAAGAATGGACCTCCTCCCTGCTGTCTCCTCACCTACCACCTCAGCGACACCTTCTCCACATGAGGCCAAGCACCCCAAGATGACGCTATGAAAGAAGGGGGAGAAACTAATACACCCTGACCTGTCAGCTCTTTTCCATCTTCTAAAAGGAGTCACAAATTAACCTTGCTTCTCCAAGACAGCCTTTTCTCCACTAGCAGCTTCTGTTGACTACTGGGGGCAGAGTAAAGATCACAGAGGGAATGATGCTCCAAACCCCTCGCCGAGGCAAACAAGGAAGCAGACTGTCATTGAGATCCAGAAGTGTTTGTACACAGGCCATGTCAGCCGAAACGAAATGAAGGAGGTTGCAGAGGAACCACCTGACACAAAGACTGGAGTTTGGTGGGCCACAGAGTCCTGGACAGAGATCGCAGTCTAAAAAACAAAAGCAAGAGGAGAAGGAGACTGGGTCCACATCGGACTATCCATGAGAGTGCAACAGCACTGAGAAAAGACTGATGCTGCAGAGGGACGGCGATGGGAACCCTGAGCTTAATCGGCAAGAAGGAAGAGATCCAGAGAAATCTGTCAGGAACGGCTGGTAGAGGACGTGGAGATAGGACCCAGATGCACAGACGGCAGGGAGATCAAGGTTGCGAGGTTCAAAAGAAAGGATTTATTTTCTTACCAAGGCACAAAAAATACCAGGAACAAGACGAGAAGACAATTAATGACCAGACACAGACTGAACAAAAACCAGGACTTAAATACATGACAAATGAGGAACGAGAAACAGGTGAGACACGAGAGGGCAGGTGCACATAATCAGAACAGAACCGGGGAAGACGAGACATGAGACGAGACTACAAAATAAAACAGGAAGTGACCAAAACTAAAAACATGAAACTTGACAAGACAAACACAGGACGTGACAGTATCCTGGCTACATGCACCACCTAAAGGTGTCTGTTCATTCTTCAGGATTCCCTTGACACAGCCAGAGGAGACAGTGGAGGAAGGTCAGAACACTGAGCAGCACATAGACAAGAGTACAATTAGAAATAAATAATGATGACACACACACACACACACACCCACTGATTGACTGCTAAAGACTAAACATTGTTTCCAACACTATTTAATAGCTTGAGGGCTCTAAGAAAGTTTAATTTTAAAGATATAAAAGATGCGAATTCTGTTTATTGTCTAGTCAAAATCAACTTTTTAGACTGGTTAAAGAAAATATCGAATTAGCCCTAAAGCTGTTGAAATCATTGCTTTTGTCATTCAGTCTAGCATAAATCAAGGTGCCATTGTTGAATCCGTAATCTCACCATGTACCTCCCCCATCTTGCCTGAAAGAAAACCAACAGGGGGGTGGAGATCATTAAAATACTTTAGGGTCATAAATGAAGCTGGTCAGCATCCAGCAGATGTTGTAACACTAATGTTAAACATTCTATCAGACTGGGTTTTTCAGTTACTGTTTTAACAAATGCATACTCTAGCATTCTGACTCACAGTTCTGGGTTGCTTTCACTATCAATGGTAAACTTTATTCTTGGATGCAGATGTCATACAGTTTTCTTCTGAAATCTCATTTTTGGATTGCTGTGGAGCTGAGAACCTAGCACTGGAGGCCATTGTGTGATAATGCACTTGTTTCATTATGTTGACAATGTTTGTGTAAATGTTTTATATGCAGGGGCATTGTCAAACTGAGACAGTGTCTATATATTGTTTTCTGACAGAAAACGGTCCTTAAGTTTTGAAGGACAAATTTGCAAATTCTTTGTAATGTGCTATTATACTCCGGAAGGTCGGGATTTTTGAGTCCCTATGACATCCAAACAATCTTGGATGTTCAAAAAAAAAAAAAAAAAAACTTCTAAAAAAACAACTAAAAAAACTAAATGAAAACAAACGATTGCCTTATTGGATTTTAGCAGGCATTTGTTGTCCATGGATTTTATAATTGTGTGGAGATCTCCCAACCCATGTCTGACTTTACACATGGGTGAAATATTTGACTAAGACTGACATTGACTGACTTGAGAGGCAGAAACAACCTCTACTGACTTAAATCAAGATTGATGAATTTCTTATTTTTTTTATTTTAGGCTTTTCAAACCATAGATATCCCTGGAAGATTAAAAAATTAGAAAATAAATAATAACCTCGTTCTGAAATGAGATGATTAATTTGAAAACCTTTAGCCCCATGTGGGCGAATAGAAAATAACTTTTTAAAATAATTTTCCACCACAAAGACAGCTATAATACAAATTTCGAAGGGTTGTAGAAGCTGCTTCTTAAAAATAAATAAATAAATAAATAAATTATGGCCACAGCTGATATAATTATGTGTTCATGTTTTGCATGCTGCTCCCTAAAAATACTCATCTAATCAAAGCATGAGTATTGAACTAACAAATGTGTTACTAACAATGTCTCATGTCAACCTAAACTGCTGTACTGTCCTTGATCCATTAATTTTGCTTCCTACAGCTTAAGATGGAGAACCACATCCATATCTGGAAGTGGCAGATACTGTGTCAAAACAACAAAGCATTATTTGACACACCCCTCATTACCCCTAAAATCTATCTTCTTTCTAGATGATTCTGCTGTGAGACATTCAACCAATGAATCCTTTTTTGTCTCATGAGCAATATGTAAATCCTAATAACATGTCTGCTCAGGCAACTGAAAATGTTGCAACAACTTGTGAATTTTTCTTTCTAGGAACAGGAAAGGACATCACAAGTAACACTAAATCCCAATCATCATTACCTCTATCTGTCTGTGTAGCGGTGCACAAATATGAAGGCCATACAGGTTCTGTTGACCTAGTGCAGCTCCAAAGGCAGCTGCTCTCTCACCTGCCTCCCCCTAATACCTTTGTCTGTCTAACATTATGTTTTTCCTTTATAAATGTTTTTGCTTTTAACCAGGAGATAATGCTGGACAAAATACACTATGAAAACGTGTATCAAATCTCATCTGGCCTCATGAAAGGCCTCCCAGAACTACCAAATGCCATATTCCTTTTAAGCTAAATTGATACATGGTCTTGACCATGTATCAAAAGGGAGGAACAGGTTATCTCTGACAGGAATAACATTTGTTGTGTATTTAACCATGCCTTGGAGATTATATTCCCTACAGTAAAAGCTGGCCCTCTTGAGCCTACGTTGACGCTGTTCCACAGCATCCAGCCTGGATATTGGGTAGTCATAAAGGACCTGAGAAGGAAGCACTGGCGTCAACCCCGGTGGACAGGACCACATCAGGTGCTGCTGATGACACCCACTGCCGTCCGAATAGCTGAAAGGGACACCTGGATCCATGCATCCCAGTGCAAGTCTTTTCCAAGCCATGCTGCCGACGGAAGGACAACAACCTAACTTTCGGAGGGGATGCCGTTGGACGATTATGGCTGTTTTTCATCGTTTGGTTGGTCACCACAGTGTCCGTTGCCAAATCCTGGTTTTCAACTGAGAAAAATTTGGACTCCAAATGTCCTCATATATTCATACCTTTTACACCACCAACTGATTCACTTGCAGTCATCGATCACACTGATGTCATTTACACTGATACTCAGACACCCCTTCTCTTACAGAAGGGTAAAAAGGGGACTGTTTACAAGAGTGGAGGAAGACACCGAAGAACCAACACAGGATCAGAAGATCTTTAAAGGTCATGAGCTAAAACTTGCCACAAAACAGGTGATCAGAAAAAAAAACAAAAAACAAGAACTGTTTGGGAAAAAATGCTTGGAAACCCTGGGGGTTCGATGCTGGTGAACTAATTATAACTATAACGAGAAAAATAGTTGGTACTCCTTCATCAGGTGAATGAAAACTAAAATGTACGATGCCAACATGCCTGTTTTAGCCATTAAAAGTCCTCGAGCAAATTGGCATTCTTTTTTTTCCAGCTTGAAGTAAAACACTGTCCTTGTTTAGATCCAGTTGTTAGTTTAGTCCAATATTATGCTAACCAACCAACAATGGACAAGAGCATATGAGCATATTGCAAGTTTTCTCACAAAACATGGTATAATGCAAATAGGAAACTACATAATCATACAATGGACCAAACAAACATGTATTTGTCTTGTATAGCATGGTTCTGTGATCATATGCTCCCACAAAACTATCCCTTTCACAGCTACATATTATGCAGAATCAACTGAAATTCCTATAGACCAGAGTATTTCACACCCTATTTGTGTATGTTCAAATGGTAATGGTCAATTTATGGGGGTGTCAAATACTGTTGCTAGTCTAACCACATACAATTCCAAAATCAGTAGCACAGATATTACATTTAGAAATGGAGAAACAGTGATAATTAAAAATTTCCTTCAAGTTCCTGTGTATAAAGGCATAACACCAATTGGAAATTTTATTGGTTGTGTGGAAATGAGGCATTCATTTTCTTACCTCCAGGATGGTCTGGATGTTTGCTATTTTGTTAATCTCACCATTACAAATTTAGCCTTACTTTCTATACATTTTAAACAACATTAAGAAAATGGTCACATTCACAGACGTGAATTGGCACAGTTTTATAACCTTGACTCTTATCACTGGCGTGTTTCTTAAGCTGAAAAATGGGGTATTGGATTATTCCCATGGTATGATGTAACATTTCCTGGCTGATCATATAGATAATATAACTCATTCAATGTCTGCTTTTGCTAATGAAACAATAAAAGGTTTCCAGTATCTAGCTGCAAATGATAAATCCCACAGATTCACTCTGTTAAAACATGAAATGGCCTTTGATTACATTTTGGCAAAAACAGGAGATCGATGCATAACACTAAATTTCACTGGTGAAGCATGTGTCACACTTATCCCTGATAATTCCGAAAAATTACAAGCATAATCACTTGAAAAGATTTGCGATGCATTTGGTTCTTCTGAATCAGCAGATTTTAGCTTCAACAAATAGTTAAACAACCACTTTGGCCCCTGGGGTGCTCTAATCATTCATGTGTTAATCCCTGTTGTAATTGTTTTTGGTATTGGTTTTGTTTTTCTGTACTTGTGCGCTGACATGTATGCAAGCCCTTATATACAGATGAATAAGCGGCGTAGTTGGAGGAGAAAAGACATGTAAAAATACCAATTGAGCCAATCAACAAGAATGAGCAAGATGTAAATTCTATGATGGAGTGGGCCCCAGGAAACCCATATGATGATTCTGATGATGAGTTGGTATAATCCTGTTTTCATTCAAGTGATGTTGAATTTCTTTCATTATGTGTTTTTTCTTAGTCACTGTAACAAACAGTCAGTTGTAATGATTTTGTAGTTGTAAATAATTTTCCTTTTTTCTTTTGATAATTTTCAATGTAATTCCTAAAAATGTTTGTGTTGACACTTTGTGTCAAAAGGGAGGAATGTAAGAAATTACATAGTGTTCCTGTCTTTACATCAATGTGCTGTAAAGACAGGATCAGGATGTGACAGGAGGAGGGGAGAATGCATTTTGCTTGAGGTGTTAGAAGGCCACAGGTGGGGCACACCCTCTACATGGAGGATACAGAAATGTAGATAAGATGACATTTACTGTCCCATCTAAACATCAAAGGGTCACTGTCCTGGGAAAGACCTGATCAACCTGAACATCAAAGGGTCAGTGTTTTGTTAAGAAAATGACTGATGTCCGTTGTAAAAGTAGGTAACCTCCTCTCTGTTCTGTATTTAAGGTAGTAACATTTTGAGATCTAGAGAGAACGCTTTGGCCTTCCCTCCACGCTGCGTTTTATTAAAGAGCTCTGATTCAAACGCTGAAGTCTAAGAAATTCTTCGGAGACTTAGCAACTCTCAACCTCACAAAGGAGAATTTCCACTACAGCTCACTTTTGATGTTAAAGTCAAATCCTGCAGATTTGAGCCTCTCAGAGCGCCAGAAGCCTATTTTCGCACTAAAACATGGTTCAATCTGCAGCTTCCTGAAAATGGCTTAAACAAACAACTTTCATGCCCCAGAATGTTTAAATTAGGATAAATATGATGGAAAAGGTGGTTTTCCTTGTTCTTGAAGTCGAATTTGGTATTTAGCTCACTTTTGATGATAAAGTCAAATACTCCAGATTTGAGCCTCTCCGAGCGCCAGAAGCCTAATGAAGCTTTTTTTTTTTTTTTTTTTAAATCTTTATTTGTTATTACAAAGTACAAAGAGCATATTCAAGTTCACTTACAGAGTTTGTTATTTTTTTAGAATTGAGCGTCAGAGCAACAGTGTAAAATGGAACATAAAAAAAAAACATCAAAAGAAAATATAAAAGGGGGTCAATCAAAGGTCAAGGTTGATAAACTGTTATATAGCATTTGGGCTTTCTTTGACTTTATAAGTTTTAAAGTGTCAAAATAAAGGTGCATTTCTTTCAGAAAAACGTTGAAAAGTGGGGTAGTTGTTAGAAATTTACATTTGTGTAGAAAATATTTGGCTAGTATGATCAAATTATTTATGTCATATTCTACTTTTCTGTCCTCCATTATGAAACCAAATCTCACATCATTGTAAGTTAGGTGTGGTACATTCATATTATTATAGGTAATCCAATTTTTGAAATCCTTCCAGAACAAAACAGACAAACTACAAGAAAACAGTAAATGTTCAAGTGTTTCCATTTCTGTTTTACAGAAAGCACATTCATTGCAATCCAAATTAAATTTGAGTCTTAAAAATTCACCACAGGGGTAGATGTCATTCATTGTTTTGAAGTGCACCTCTTTCGCTTTGGGAGAGATAGGAAAACTTAAAAAATTACATCTAATCCTCTTTGTATCTAATGAGGAGTAATCCCTCAATATGTGTTTTCTTTTGAGAGAGCATGGAAAGAGTTCTTTGGTGAGAGCAGCTCTTAAAAATTTGTTGTTACACTTTTTCTCCAAAAACAGTTGGTTGTTTATACACAGGGTAAGTGGTTCAGGTGTTATCGGCATATACAATAAAGTTCCCTTAATCATACAAATAAGAGCCTGTGGAATTGCTTTGGTTACAGCCCAATAATCACTTCTAGAACAGTCAATATTATATCTATGACTAAAGTCATCAAAATCTAAGATGTTACCTCTCCTGTCCATAAGGTGTTGGATTGACCAAATTCCACTTTCTTTCCATTCTTTAAAGTAAATTGACTTCTTTTTTATTAGTATGTACCGGTTATTCCAAATTGGGGTATTATGTGGGGAGAAATTGTGTTTATAGATTAGTTTCCAATAATGGAGGACTTGCTGGTGAAATTTAGACAGCTTAATTGGCAGTTTATTGATCTCAAAATCACATGTTAGTAGAAAAGCAATACCTCCAACTTCCATAAATATTTTTGAGGGCAAATGAAACCAGAAGTGTTCATATTGTGTGAGAAAGTTTTGCAACCATTTTAGCTTCAGGGTTCCATTCATGGGGTCAAAATCAATCGCATTTAGTCCCCCTTCTTCTATTGACTTAACTATGTCAGCCTTTCTGATATAGTGATGTCTATTCTTCCAAATGAAGTTATAGATAGTTTGGTTAATGTTTCTAATCATATTAGTGGGAATAGCTAAAGAGTATGCAGGGTAAATAAAACGTGACAGAGCTTCCATTTTAGATAATAAGATCCTTCCAAATATAGATAGATCTCTCTGCAACCATGAATTTAGAATTGTTTTGCTCTTTAACATAATACTGTTAATATTAGCTTTTTCTCTATAATGCAAGTCTTTAGAGACATTAATCCCAAGATATTTAACTTCTTTTTTAAGTGCTATACCTTGAATAGACATCAGGGGGTGATCATGAATTGCCATTAATTCACATTTGCTCAAGTTTAGATGGAGCCCTGAGGCATTAGAAAAAATAGATATAACTTTTAGAGCTTCTGGTATTTGCGCTGCATTTTTTAGGAAGAGAGTCGTATCGTCTGCCAGTTGACTTATGATCAGAGGTTTTCCTAGAACGTTTAACTGCTGTATATTTTCTGATTGTTTAATCATAACTGCTAAAACTTCTGTAACTAGAATAAAAAGTAACGGTGAGGCTGGACAGCCTTGACGAATTCCCCTTTTCACTGTAAATCTTGTGCAGGTGCCAGCCGGCAATATAACAGAGCTGTTTATATCCTCATAGAACATCTTGATTACTTCTCGGAAGTGTTTACCAAAGCCAAAATATTTCAGTGTATCCATCATAAAACCATGTTCAACTGTGTCAAACGCTTTGCAGAAGTCCAAAAACAGAATTAAATCATCATCTTCAATCTTATCTGCATAATCTAATAAATCTAATACTAACCTAATGTTATTATGAATTGAACGTTCTCTGAGAAAACCAGATTGAGACTCATTAATAACATGAGGCAGACATTCTTTTAACCTGTTAGCAAAGATATGAGCCAATAGTTTGTAATCTACATTAAGTAATGTAATTGGTCTTAGATTATCAAGAAGTGTTTTGTCTTTTCTGGGTTTAGGTATGAGTGTTATTAGTCCTTGTTTCATCGTAGGCATCATGACCTTATTCATAAGACATTCCTGAATGGCATAAAATAAGAGTTCTTTGATATCCTGCCAGAAAAACTTATAAAAATTTGTGGTTAATCCATCCTGGCCTGGAGCTTTTCCTACTGAAATGTTGTTAATTACTTTCTCCAGTTCCCATATTTCAATTTCAGAGTCACACATCTTAATAAAATCAATATCAAGAGAAGGAAGGTGATTTTTTATGTTCTCAAAAAGACTAATGGAGCTGTCTTTGGAGTAAGAAGAAGTATATAAAGTAGAGAAGAATCTGTGTACTTCTTCAGAAATCAATTTATGATCTGTACACTCTGAGTTATTAATTGTAAGAACATTGATAGCGTTTCTCTCTTGTCTCCTTTTTTCAAGTGCACAGAAATAGGCAGTATTTTTTTCTCCCTCTTCAGTCCATTTCGCCCTAGATCTTATAAAAGCTCCCTGGGCTCTTTTCAGGTACAGGTCATCCAATTTTGACTGGAGAATCATAAAGGCAGACATATCTGCATCTGACATTGGTGTCTTTTTACAACATTTATCAATTTCTTGAACTAAATAAAGTTCTTGTTCCTGTATATCTTTACTTCTTTGTTTACCGAATTTGATAGAGAACTGCCTAACCTTATATTTGAAGAATTCCCATCTATTGCTATAGCTTCCAATAGTTGTGTCAAATTTAATCTCTAATAATAATTCTTTGATTTTATTGCAATAATGTTCAGACTTTAATAAGTCTGCATTAAATTTCCAATTAGTATTTCTTTTATCAGGACTTGATTTCGGTTTCAGTTCGAGATGTAATGAGCAGTGATCTGTTAGTGGTGCACTTGACATAGAGACCTCTGAAACATATTCAGCGATATCCACTGTAGATACCCATAAGTCTATTCTTGACATACATCTTCCATTGGGCTTTATCCATGAGAACTGCTTAACCATTACATTTTTGGTTCTCCATATGTCAATTAGAGAATGTGTATTGCAAAATTCGAGAAATAGTGTATTAAAATGATGATCTGTAAAATTTGAGGGACATCTGTCCAGCCAATCATCAGGTGCAATATTGAGATCACCTCCAAGTAAAATTAAGTTTGTGTTGTAACACTTTTTATATTGATCTATAGCCTCAGAGATCTCTGCTAGTAAAAGTCTATTTTGATTAATGTTATTGTAACCATAAACATTCACTATAATGATACAACAACCCTCAATATTTAGAACAGCTGTCAACCAATGGCCCTTGCCATCTGCCTTGTACGTTATCACATTTCCTGGACATTTATTGAAGCAAATCGCAACACCTGCTGATTTGTTTGATCCGTGGCTAAACAGTATCTTGTCTCCCCACTGATTCGACCAGAAGGAACAGTCTGCAGCACTTGAGTGAGTTTCTTGAAGAAAAGTGCAATGTGCCTTTCGCCCTTTACAAAACAAAAAAATAGCTTTTCGCTTCACATTATCCTTGAGTCCCCTTGTATTCAATGAAACAAAAGATAAACTAGAATTTAAACAGACCATCTGCTGGAAAACGTCACAGCAGTGTCAACATTAGTTTAACAAAAAGTTACTTGGTGTTGTAAACTAGTTGGATTTGTCTCCTCCTCGGATAAATTCCCCCGTATGCCTGTTCATTTGTCGGTGTGTCAAAAGTTCAGTGTTTGTCCTCAGCTTGGATACGGTGACCATTTATAAATCCAAAGGGGCCGCGGAAGTAGGCTTTTTCTCCTTTCTTCCTCGCCTGGTCGATGCGGGGCCATAGAGCTTCTCTCGCCATCCTGTCCTCCTTCGTGAGATCCTCCATGAACTTGATTCCTGCTTCAGTGCAGACCCTGGATTCCTTTGTCAGTTTCCAAAACGCATCTCTGTATTGATGTCTTGTAAACTGGATGATGATTTGTCGTGTTTTGTTTTCCATCTTCCTGCCGATCCGATGAACTGTGTCCATAATGTCCTCCATATTTCCCTCCCATTGAGGGGCTATCTTGCACAGCATTTGAATCACATCTTTCCTGGTGTCTTCATTCATCTTTTCTTTCATTCCTCTGATTCTCAAGTTCCACCTCCGCTTGTATCTGTCTTGTTCACTCGCTTTTTCCTTTAATTCCGCATTGACTATTTTTAGTTGTTCCACTTCTTTTTCCAGCACCAAGACTCTTGCCTTACAATCTTTAACCTCCGCAGCATTGAAGTTAGATGCTCTGGTCAGGCTGGTTATCATTGCACAGTTTTGTTTTAACTGCACACTAAATTCTTCAAACTTCTGTTCTTGGGTGTCAAATCTCGCCACCAGCGAATTGATTGCTGCAAGAATTGCGGAGTTCGAGACTTCATCTTCGTTTGGTTTTGATATTTTTCGAGTATGAGCTCCTTTGGACGGGGTGGAGGGGCAGGACTCACCGTCTTCCTCTAGCAACCGTTTGTCCCCGCTGGTGTCAGTGTCCATTAAAGCCTGCAAAGCATACTCGTGGTCTCTCACTCGAGAGTGTGACGAAGAGTTCTTTTTAAGTTCTTTCTGAGACATTTTACGGCCGTTTTTGCTGAAAGAGCAGCTTACAAATATTACTGTATTCGCTCGAACGGGATATAGCTTCAGAATGATAAGTTTGGAGGAGTTTTGTGTTAGCGCTTGCTGTTTGTGGCCGCTCAGTCCGCCATCTTGCCCGAACTCCAAAGCCTAATGAAGCTAAGCGAAAGTTCAGACAGGAAGACTATCTCCCTAAGCACGCCTCCTTGTCTCCTCCCACTTCTCCTGCTATCCTCTTGCTCCTCCTCCTCCTTCTATCAACCAATCCCAGTCTGCCATCTCCTCTCTCCTCCTCCAATCAGTAATTAACTGTCAAATTTAAAAGTGCTCTCCTTCTCCTAGCTGTCATCCCGCTGTCATTCAGCAAATCTCGGACCACCTCCACCTCTTCACCGCCTCCATCCGGTCTTCAAATAGGAGTTCCTCATCAGGCCACATTCTTCCTACCACCACCAGTGTCTAGACACGGGGGGGATATCTTCAGATGCAAGCTTCTCATCCTAGATCTATCCACTACGCTGATCTACTCAATGGTGTCTAAGCGCCAAAGTTATACACAATAAACATCATTCTTTGCATTTATTCGTCTCTCTTCATCCTTTTAGTCTCTCCTGATTGAATTGTCGCAGTCAAACATGGTTCAAGCTGCAGCTCACTGAAAATGGCTTAAAGCAGTGGCGATTGCTCTAAGACTGCAAGGGAAGCTCAGCTTCCCCTAAAATGTCACCAAAAAAAAAAAAAAAAAAAAGTGGTGAAATATATACTGCTGTGTGTACATTTCATTGACTAAATACGCGCTAGAAAGCCTTCATCTTTTGTTCAGAATCAGCTACTTATCACAGGTAACCGGCGCAACTTCCTTCTCATCCATCCCCGCAGCGCCACAGCGCTTTCCACAGTCGGACGCTCAGCTTCTACTGACTTCAATG